>CAUYMX010003517.1:0-23865 GCA_963573855.1 Lepilemur septentrionalis
TATGCTAGGATGAACATGCCACACTTACGCAAACCTAGATGATACAGCCTGCTACACACAACCAGGCTGTATCATCTAGGTTTGCGTAAGTACAAGTTATTACGTGCACACAATAACCAAATCGCCTGATGACACACTTCTCAGAACATATCCCGGTTGGCAAGCTATGCGTGACTATATAACACACACGTGGTACAAAAACCAAAAGTTACCAAAGTGAGTACACAATGACAACTCCATCTCCTTCCCACCACTGTCCCCGTTTCCCTTTCCCAGAAGCAACCTCAATTATAAGGGGCGAATGCTTTTAAAGGTGCTGGATTATCCTAAAATATGCATATCATTCATTCAAAAATAATTTTGCTTTTGATTGCACTCTATCAGGATAAACTGTTAATATAAAGAGAATATCAGTAAAACCTGCCACTACCCTACCCCACTACCACCATCCTCAGTATATGGGGACCCGCCACCTCCCTGTGCCTTTCAACACCTGAAGCACTGTGTGTAGCAAGAAAAATGACAGCTAAGGATGACTTCTCCGTGACAAAGACACTTTTACATTTTAGCCAAAGCATCTACAAAAAGGTATAATTTAAGTCCTTAAATAAAAATTTCAAAACTTAATCACATATAATCCAGATCTCCAAACGTGGAGGAGAAAAAAAGAAGTATTCAGTCTTAAAAATGAAACATATCTCCTTTAAATCTCAAACTTTTCTTCATCTGGTTTTCACTTTATTCTTCACATAAATATCTGTATCCTTTTCTTTTCAACAAGAAGCCTGGTCACAGGATCCCTAATTTTTAATATTTTTTTTCAACTACCATCACTTAATGAAAGAATAAAAGGTATTTCAAATCCAACCAGAACTGGGTTTTTCTCAAGTTTCTCTGGGTACAAATATATTAAAGGAACAAAGATCCTCCCCACAGGCCTCCTAATTACTTCTGCCAAGTACAAATGGCAAGTATGAACTCATTCTCCATTTACAGTGGGCTTCAAGACAAGCTATTTTTTATCTCATTTTTGGCAGAATGATCCAAATACTGAAAGAAAGGTTAACATAACTGAAATGGGAGCCAGCCATTCTGAATGAATTCTGTGTACTTTTTGCCACGTACAGTAACCGCTGGCATCAATGTAACTGACATGGCCATTTCAAACATCTCTTTCAGCCACTCTCCTACTTACTAAACCTTTTCCAGATAAACATGGCCAATTAACACATTTATACTCCTTCATACAAAGATGAACAGCCATTTAATTAAAGAAGCTCTTTCCAACCTACCGCTAAAATACTTTATCCAAGCATTCAATGCTTGCTTTTGGTAAAATCACTCGAACACTTTTACAGCTTTGGTCATTTCATGCCAGAAGCAAAGCTATTGTTTGAATCTATTTATTTTTTATTATATAAACTAACGAAGCTTAAGTCACTTGTAACTCAGATATCATGTGGCTATCCTTGCCCCATGAGTCTCTACGTAAGCTTGCCTCAAACCCCTAATTCCATCATTTGTATAAATTCAGGACGTGTATCATATCAACAAATGCCCAACTTAATTCCCCCTGTTCTTCTCAGTCTCTTTTCCTATCTTTGCTGGCTGTGTCTCTATGGCAAGCTTAAATATGTAAATCTGCTTTTACCTAGCTGCTCCCAAGGGTACTGAGATTACTAACAGGCCCCTTGAAGGGCTCACGCTGCAAGAGGCACAGCGACTTACTCTGCCTGGGCCCACTCACATTTCACTGCCTCTCTCCCAAACCTGGGTTCTTGACGTGAGATCCTCATTGCTACACAAAATCCTGCACTCTAACCAGTTCATCCCTGTTTCTGTTCTGGGAAGCAGCCACAACTGGACAGTCTGCCTTCCCCAATCTCCCTAGACTTAGGAGGATGAACAACTTCTTAATTCTATTATGATATAATTGTCCCATATCCAAGGTCACTAGAAGTAATCCAAGGTACACTGCGTAGCTCAGTATTTATGAGCAAAAGAGATGAGTACTTGTAAGGATAATGAGATACAAGCATTATATAAATACTTGAAGATCTACAGCGGAGAGGATTACTATTATCAGTGGTCTGTAGATGTGGAGGAGAAGCTTTAAAAAAGTATAAAGATTCCAAGTCTAAAGTATTGTGGAATTTTTTTGCTTTTTTCCCCCCCGTTCGATCCATAGATTTGTATTTAACTTGGCAATCATTAATTTCCTTTAGGCAGTGGGGGTAGGGGGGAACAAAAACATAATTGGAAGCCTGATAGCAAATGACTAAATTTTCTTCTTAATAACTGATAAAGCAAAGGAAGGCAAGTGAGAGAACTGAAAAACATTCTTCAACTAGAAATACATACCAAAGAAAGATAATAAAATTTTAACTGTTTCAAGAAATTTTTTCTTTCTAAATGGTGAGACTAAATGACTGTAGTTTTAAAAACTGAACTATGTTGTTGTATGTGAGATACTGGGCAGAATGTTTGTCTTAGTGGCTTTCCTCACGTTTTTCATTGTTCTGTCTTCTCGGCGTCCTGAGTTCAAACCTAATTAATGAATTCAGAGTGAGCTCTGCAACAAAATTTACCAATTTTGTTATTACCTGGAAAGGGAAGTCAGAAGGAAATTTTTAAAACACTGAATAAAATATCATCCCATGCTTTCAAGTTTTTTCTTTACATAATACTCTCGAAAGAGTATTTCTCACAACACTAGCGTCTTGCAGTATTGGCATAAAAATTTCTGTGGTCAAATAAGTATGGGAAACACTCAGACCTTTTAATGTGTCAATGTGTATGGTGACTCTCCAAGAGTGAGCTATTTTCCTAATTTATTTAAGCAAAGAACTTTCTTTCAGGAAAGGGTATTTTAAGTATTCTAGTTTAGGAAATACTGCTCTAGCCATGGACACCCCTCTAAACACACAGACTAGTTGTTTTTTTTAAAATTCTTTTTGAAATGTACTATGGTTTTAATTGAAAAATCACTGTGCATTTCAGCATAGCACTTGGAGAAAAAAAATTAATTTCCATTTCTGCACATATATTTCACAATAAAAGAACAAAAAACAGCAAAAATATGCTAGTACTCTTGTCATCTGTGTGAGTTATGTTTTAAAATACATACTAAATGTGAAAAATAGATATAATGGTCATAGGAAATCAAGAATGGGGAGGGGGTAAGAAGGAAGGGGAGTGGTAAAAATTTACCTACTGGTAACAAACGTTACTCAGGTGATGGGCACACTAAAAGCCCTGACTTAGGCATTATAAAAGTATCAATATAACAAAAACATTTGTAACCCCTTAATATTTTGAAATAAAAAATAAATTAAAAAGATAAACCAAAAATTCAAAAGTAAGAAGCAACAGCTGCTCCAGATGGAAAGGAATCAGTGAAAGAACTCTGGAAGTATGAAGAATCAAACTAAAAGGACACCCCCAAAGAGGAACACCAGCTCTCTAGCAATGGATACCAACCAAATTCAGATTGCAATGACAGATGAATTCTGAACATGTATTGTAAAAAACTCAATGATATGAAAGAGAAAATGGATAACCCAACACAAAGAAACCACAAAAAAATCCACGACTTGGAAGAAAAATTCACTAAAGAAATTGAAATATTAAAGAGAAATCAAACCAGAACTTCTGGAAATGAAGAATTTATTCAAGGAATTACAAAATACAGTGGAAAGCCTCAAGAATAGGGTAGATCAAACAGAAGAAAGAATCTCAGGGATTGAACATAGCAGCTTTCAAGTAATAAGTCAGTCACAGAGAAATAAGAGAGAAGAGCAAAGCCTTTAAGAAATGTGGAATTATGTGAAGAGGCCTAACATGAGAATCACAGGCATCCCCGAGGGTGAAGAAGAAAATACACAAGAGTTGGATAAACTATTTGAAGATATAATAGAGGAAAACTTCCCTGGCCTTGCTAGAAATCTAGATATCTAGGTACAAGAAGCTCAAAGGACTCCTGGAAGATTTATTGCAAACAGGAAGACACCACAACACATAGTCATCAGACTGGCCAAAATAAACACAAAAGAGGTCCTCCTGCAAGCTGTAAGGCAAAAGCAGCAGGTAACCTACAAAGGAAAACCCATCAGACTAACTGCAGACTTATCAACTGAGACCTTACAAGCCAGAGGAGACTGGAGCCCCATTGTCACTCTTCTCAAACAGAATAATGCCCAACCTAGAATCTTGTACCATGCAAAATTAATTTTCTTATATGATGGAGAAATAAACACCTTCTCAGATGAGCAAAGACTGAGGGAATTCATCAAGACAAGACCTGCCCTCCAGGAAAGATTCAACAGTGTTACACACAGATCAGTACAATAGACACCAGTGTAAAATCATCCAAAATCTAAAGGTGAAAGGCCAGATACCACAATGGCTCAAAAGGGAAAATAAAGCAACAAAGTTCAACTCAACAGGATGAACAGAAATCTGCCCCACTCATCAATTCTTTCAATAAATGTGAATGGCTTGAACTGCCCACTAAAGAGACATAGGCTGACTGAATGGATAAACAAACACAGGCCAAGTATCTGCTGTCTTCAGGAAACACATCTAATCTACAAGGATGCATTCAGACTCAAGGTGAAGGAATGGAAAACAATATTCCAGGCAAATGAAAGCCAAAAAAAGCTGGTATAGCAGTTGAGACTTAAGATAACTTAGTCTTCAAATCAACAAAAGTAATGAAAAACAAAGATGGTCATTATATAATGGTGAAGGATACAATTTAACAAGATGACATAACAATTATAAATATTTATGCCCCTAACTTCGATGCACTCAGATTCATAAAGCAAATACTACTTGATCTAAACTAAATGATAAATAGCAGCATCATAATAGTCAGGGACTTCAACGCCCCACCCCTCGTCAGAAGAGAACAGATCCTCCAAACATGAAATAAACAAAGAAACAATGAACTTAAAGAGAACTCTAGAACAAATGGTACTGACTGACATTTACAGAACATTTTACCCAAAAACCACTGAATATACATTTTTCTCATTCTCTAAGACTCACAAAATGTGTCTCAACAAATTTTAAAAAACAGAAATTACACCATGCATCTTTTTGGACCACAGTGGAATAAAATTAGAAATCAATTCCAACAGAAACTCTTATCCCCATACAAAGTCATGGAAACTAAACAACCTTCTGCTGAACGATTATCACATTAAGGAGGAAATTAAGATGGAAATCAAAAGATTCTTTGAACTAAATGATAAGGAGACATACGTTATCAAAACCTGTGGGACACAGCTAAAGCAGTCCTGAAAGGAAAATTTATATCCATAAATGCCTACATCCAAAAGATAGATCACAAATAAGCAAACTAATAATCACCTCAAAGAACTGGAAAAGGATGATCAAACCAACACCAAACCCAGCAGGAGAAAGGAAATAACAAAGATCAGAGCAGAACTAAATGAAATTGATAACAAAAAAACTACATGGAAGAATAATAAAACAAAAAGTTTGTTCTTTGAAAAAATAAAATTGACATGCTTCTGGCTAGATTAATGAGAAGCAGAAAAGAAAGGACTCTAATAAGCTCAGTCAGGAATGAAAAAGGAGAAATTATAACTGATACCATGGAAATACAAAATATCATTTATGAATACTATAAAAACCTCTATGTAATAAACTTGAAAATGTGGAGGAAATGGACAAATTCTCAGAAACACACAGCCTCCCTAGGCTCAATCAGGAAGAAACAGAATTCCTGAACAGACCAATATTAAGTACCAAAATTGAAGCAGCAAAAAACCTTCCTAAAAAAAAAAGTCCTGGACCAGATGGTTTCACATCTGATTTTTCCCAGACCTACAAAGAAAAACTGGTGCCTATTCTGCAGAAATAATTCCACAAATTCAAGAAGGAAGGAATCCTCCCCATCACGTTTTATGAAGCCAATATTACCTTGATGGCAAAACCAGGAAAGGATGCAACAAAAAAAGAAAGCTACAGACCAATATCCCTTATGAATATACACACAAAAATTCTCAACAAAATCCTAGCAAACCAAATTCAGGTGCTTATCAAAAAAATAATCCATCACGACCAAGTGGGCTTCATCTCAGAGATGCAGGGATGGCTCAACATATGCAAATATATAAATGTAATTCACCACATAAATAGAAGTAAAAAGAAAGACCATATGATCCACTCAACACACACAGAAAAAAACGTTTGACAAAATTTAGCACCCTTTTATGATAAGAACACTAAACAAAACAGGCATAGACAGGACTTACCTAAAAATGATACAAACCATATATAACAAACCCACAGACATCATACCGAACAGGAAAAACTGAAAGCATTCCAGCTTAGAACCAGAACCACACAAGGTTGCCCTCTATCACTGTTTCTACTCAAAATAGTGCTGGAAGTCTTAGCCAGAGCAATCAGACAAGAGAAGGAGTCAAGGGCATCCAAACGGGGGCAGAAGAGGTCAAACTATGGCTCTTTGCTGATGATATGATCTTATATCTAGAAAACCCCAAAGATTCTGCCATTAGACTACTGGAATTAATAAACAAAATTCAGCAAAGTTTCAGGTTACAAAATCAATGTACACAAATCAGTAGCATTCATAATGCCAACAACAGTCAAACGGTCTAAATGTCAAACGAACTAAATGAAAGACTCGCTACCCTTCACAATGCAACAAAGAAAATACCAAGGAATATTTTAACTAAGGAGGTGAAAGACCTGTACAAGCAGAACTACAAAACACTGAGGAAGGAAATAGCAGAAGACATAAACAGATGGAAAACCATACTATGCTCATGGATCAGCAGAATCAACATAGTTAAAATGTCTATATTACAAAGTGATCTACAGATTCAAGGCAATCCCTATTAAAATACCAACATCAATTTTCACAGGATCTAGAAAAAATAATTCTATGCTTCATATGGAACCAGAGAAGACTCCATATAGCAAAAGCAATCTTAAGTAAAAAGAACAAATTGGGAGGCATCAATTTACCAGACTTCAAGCTATATACTACAAGGCTATAGTAACTAAAACAGCATATCATTGGCACAAGAACAGAGACATAGACCAATGGAACAGAACTGAGAGCTCAGATATAAAACCATCATCATATAGCCATATAATCTTTGACAAATCAGACAGAAATATACACTGGGGAAAATAATTCTTATTCAATAAATGGTGCTGGGAAAATTGGATAGCCACATGTAGAAGACTGAAACAGGATCCACTTCTCTCATTCCTCACAAAAATCAACTCACGGTTGAAATTGATAACAAAAAAACTACATGGAAGAATAATAAAACAAAAAGGTTGTTCTTTGAAAAAATAAAATTGACATGCTTCTGGCTAGATTAATGAGAAGCAGAAAAGAAAGGACTCTAATAAGCTCAGTCAGGAATGAAAAAGGAGAAATTATAACTGAAACTATAAGAATTCTAGAAGAAAATGTTGGAAAAACTCTTATAGACATCAGCCTAGGGAAAGAATTTGTGAAGAAGACCCCAAAGACAATCACAGCAGCAACAAAAATAAATAAATGGGACCTGATAAAATTAAAAAGCTTCTACACAGCCAAGGAAACTATCACAAGAGCAAACAGACAACCTACAGAATGGGAGAAAATATTTGCATGATACACATCTGATAAACACCTGATAACTAGAATCTATATATAGAATTCAGGAAAATCAGCAAGAAAAAAACCAAAAACCCCATTAAAAAGTGGGCAAAGGACATGAATAGAAACTTTTCAAAAGACAGACTAACTAATGGCCAAAAAATATATGAAAAAACACTCAACATCTCTAATCATCAGGGAAATGCAAATCAAAACGACAATGAGGTATCACTTATCTCCAGTGAGAATGGCTTTTATCAAAAAGTCCCAAAACAATAAATATTGGCATGGATGCAGACAGACAGGAACATTCATACAGTGCTGGTGGGACTGCAAACTAGCACAACCTCTGTGGAAAGTAATATGGAGATACCACAAAGAACTAAAAGTACAACTACCATTTGATCCAGCAATCCCCTTACTGGGTATCTACCGAAAAGAAAAAAAGATATTCTATAAATAAGACATCTGCACTCTAATGTTTATATAACAGCACAATTCACAATTGCAAAGACGTGGAAACAACCCAAGTGCCCATCAATACGTGAGTGGATTAATAAAATGTGGTATTTTTATGCCACAGCGTACTACTCAGCCACAAAAATCAATGGTGAACTAGCACCTCTTATATTAACCTGGACAGAGCTGAAGCCCATTCTAGTAAGTGAAGTATCACAAGAATGGAACAACAAGCACCACATGTATTCACCATCAAATTGGTATTAAATTATCAACACTTATGTGCACACTTAGTAGTAACATACATCGGGTGTCAGGTAGGTAGGGGGGAGGGGGGAATGGGTTTATTCACACCTAAGGGATGCATTGCACACCATCTGGGGGATGGACACACTTGAAGCTCTGACTCAGGCAGGACAAAGGCAATATATGTAACCTAAACATTTTTACCCCCATAATATGCTGAAATACAAAAAAAATTATCTATTCAACATGTGAATAAATTGATCACTTGATGAATAACTGTATATAATTCTAGTTCATAGAATCCTATTATAGAATTGGAAAGGATATGTTAGATTGCATTGCTTCTCCCCTTTTTTCTTTTCGTCCAAAAATTCCAAGAGAATATGAGCCAAAACATTAGAGAATATTGACATCATAGTTCAGTAAACTTTGAAAAGTATTATTTTGAGCATATTTTGCTTACTATGTGAAGGAATTCACAGATACCAACTTAGAAGTCCAGATGATTTGCTTCTATTATTGTTTTTACTCCATCTTTTCCTCATCTGCTCTGCAGTATTTCCAAAAGGTCAATGTTTCTCTCATATACTTGCAGATTGATTTTTGTTTTAATGAATTAACTTTTACTCCCAATCTTACATATGTGAAAAAAAAAAGTCTAATAACAAATGTTAAAATGAATGTATATCTGGTAAGATCTACCAACACTCAAATTTTTCTAGGAGAATTTTCACTTCTTCTGGACAAATGGCCCATATATTTTAATTATGGATAAAGTCAACAAAACACAAACTAGCAAGTGAAGCAAAGGAAAGGCATGGGCCTGGAAGACCTGGGCTTCCCTTCTTGCCTTGGCACAACTTATTCACTGGTCAAGACTGGTGAAGAACAAGGTGATCCCTGTGGTCCTTTCCTGTGCAAGGCTTCAATAGCCCTAAGTGGCACAACACCAAGACAGTTCCGATCCAGACACATGTACTGGGTGCCTAATACAAGTCCTACTTTGAACTACGTGCTTTCAACCTAACACCACCACCACAAGATAGATATCATCCTCAGTTTACAGATAATGAAATGTCAGTTAAATGTTGCTCAGTGGATTGTCCAAAGTTAGTGAGACACCTGACTTAAGCCATGTTATTTGACCACAAGTCTAGCAGTCTATCACTGAATCTTGAAGACTCCAAACCAAACTTTCATGTGGCATTAGGATCCAAATATTACAATGAGAGCCATACTTACGAATAGTTGGGGGACAGTATTAAATCTACAGTTCCAGTACTTTCATGCATTGTAGTTGGAATCAAAATGGTGCAAAAACTAAGGGTGGGAGTGGGGAGGAGAGACACAGCAATACCAAACAAAACTGCATGTATGTTTACCCTGTGACTAAGCAATCCCCCTTCTAGGAATTGATCCCACAGATACCCCTCCAAAAATAACCATGCATAAAGTTGTTGAATGAAGAAAAATTTGTGATTGCAAGATACCAAAAACTACCTAAACATTCAAGTATAAGAGATTTGTTGAAAAAACTATGGTACACTCATTGGAATACTATACACAAAAGAATGAGAAAGCGCTCAGTAAACTGATACAGAGTGATTTCTAGGACAGATTACTAAGCCAAAAAAAAAAAAAAAAATCTAACAACAAAGTGCCAAAGCCTACACAATATGCTGCCTTTTAGGTAAGAAAGAAGGAAAGTCAGAAAAAAAAAGCTTATCGTTACAAAAAGAAACACTGAGAGGATAAACTAGAAAACACTGAAGTTGGCTACCTGTAAGAAAGGGTGAAGGAACAGGTCTAAAGGAACATGGGAGTCAGTGATACTTCTGAGTGTGCTTTTCATAAAGTTTTCAGTTTTGAAAGCATGCTAACCTTCAACATATTCAAAAAATAAAATTACACAAATAAGATGTGAAGGGAACTTATAACTGAAAACAAACTGAAACAAATAAACCTAGATATCAAATGAATATATAACCACAGTAGTGAGGAAGGCAGAAAGGAATGAAGGGAGCAATGACCAAAATACATTTTGAACACAGTATTTCACCACAGGCCCCTGGTCTCGGCTAGGTGGTACAAGAACTGCAAACAATTATTTTAGTGGTTTGACGAAAGCAATTCTAAAATTACTTGATATGTATTTTAGAATTGAGCAAATGCATAAAATACAGTGTTGTTAGGAGCCAAAGTTCTCATGGCCAAACACAAGACATACAAATAAGAAATGGGAGAAGGCAGGAAAGAACCCTGTGGGTATAGACAAAAATCAGAGAGCGGTATGGTATGAACATATCATTTCTAAAATATGTACAAATACGTGTATGTTTATATGCACATGTATCTGTGTATGTACATTTGTATGCGTGTGTATTAGGTTCTATGTTTGGCCATATGCGTGCATATAGTCCCTAGCTCTGTCCACTGAAAAGGCCAAGAAACAAAGTCACCAAGTAGCAATGGCCATATCTAGCACCCAGATCTAGACTGCTTCCCATTAAAAGGAACCAGGGCTCCTTGGAGAAATGACTGATACCATGGTCGGGACAGCGTAGACAACTACAAGATGCACCTGAAACATATTATACCAAAAAAGGAAAAAGGTACCCCAAAAATGGTGGGGCAGGTTCAAAGGGCACAGGAACCAGACTGAAGGGACTCCCCCTGACCAAATCTACATCAAAATAATGGTACAATAATGTATTACAAACCATTGAAAAAATAGAAACTAATAAGTGCTGACAACAGATAAATAAATAAGAGGGAGAGAAGGCAGGGCTCTTGCTTACGTGGAATGTCAAGGGCTGACTCATAAAGGTGGAGGGAGTGGAGAGCTGCAAAGCCAGCACTGTGCAGCCATCTTGGT
Source organism: Lepilemur septentrionalis (assembly GCA_963573855.1). NCBI lineage: Eukaryota > Metazoa > Chordata > Mammalia > Primates > Lepilemuridae > Lepilemur > Lepilemur septentrionalis. Next base: position 11,232 of record CAUYMX010003517.1, read on the forward strand.
AAACGACTAGATCGGGCAAGAATCCTCAAAGAATGTTAAATCTATAGGAAATTCTAAAGAGGAGCTGGGTATTTGCATCCATTTAAAGAATCTCCCCATAGACTGCTTCCATGTCACAAGGGAGAAACAGGCATCATACAGTGGAGAAATCAGGCAACAGTGTGACCGAGTGATCAAAATTTAACCACCAGCGAGGGACAGGTGTTCACCATAGGCCTCCAGATGCGGCACCTGAGGAAGACACAACTTCACCTTGGTAGCTGTACAGCTGGCCATGCATAACCTCAGTCTGATCACAAGGGAACAGGAGAAAAACATGAAATAGAAACCTTGTTTTTAGAACAGTGGGGTATAATCGTATTCTTAAAAAATGTCAATGTCATAAAAGACGAACACGATGAAAACATTCCAGATTAAAGGAGGCTACCTGGATTCTATACCGTAAGGAAAAAAATGCTATAATGGACATTATTACATCAACCAAAAAAATGGAATATGGAAGATAGATAAAAGTATTTTATCAATATAAATTTAATGAGTTGACAACCTGCACTGTGGGTACATCAGAGAATATTCTTTGGAAATAGGCACTGCAGTATTTAAAGTCTATGACATATGTAACTTACTCTCAGGTTGTTCAGAAAAGAACTGTGGGGCCTGGAGGGGAGAGAAAACACAAATGATAAAGGAAATGGAGTAAAATGTTAACAATAAGTGGAGCTGGGTAACAGTAGATAAACATGTTCTACATAATATTTTAATTTTTATAACTTTTTTTAAATTTGGATTTTCAAATATAAAGGCTTTTTAAAAACCTATAGTGCCACTTAAAATGTGAAAGGAACCCCTAGCTTACCTAAGCAAGACTTGCTGGGCTCGTTAACAAATGGTGACAACTCCTGGCCATCATCACTTCCTGTGTACTCTCCTCAAGGCAGGCCTGAGAGTTCTGCCAAGTGGGTCTAATTACTCCCAGCCAGAGTTGCCAGGAACCTTTTGGTCCTACATCCTGTCACGCTGGGTAAGTTAAGCTGAGGTTAGTTTCATGATGCATTATACATCAAAGGAAGCACAGCATCATTTATTCATTCTTTCATTTATTCCACAAATGTGCTTACTACATGCCAAGTTCTGGGCTTAGTGCTAAGGATTACACCTTCTCCCTGGTGTCAAAATCAAGAAATCTGGGTATGATCCCAAATTCCTCCTCTTGTCTCACAAAAACATTCCATCTGCTGCCGGTCAGAAGCAATTTTACCTCCTAAATGCCTCCCAAATCTGCCCACTTCTCTCCACCTTTGTCGTAAGTCCCTCTCATTTCCCCTTGATCACATCTCCTGGTGCCTGCCTCGCTTCTCACATCTGGGCGGTGGTTCCGCCCTGCAGCCAGGGCGCACTTTCTGAAATGCAAACCTCCTCATGGAGGGTGAAGCCCTGAGTTCGATGTAACACCTGGTTTCCCCGCAAGTCCATCGGCAAGTGTCAAGACCCAACACATGCACACAGGTGAGAGGGGCCGTGCCCTAAGAAGGGTCAGACTGAACTAGTCAGTGCACTGGGGCCACCCCACCTCCCTTAGGCCTTCAACCCTCATCACTAGGGTGACCGGGCAGATGTGGAAACCCAACTCTCGCTCCCTCCTCACATCCACGGGACCAATTTTCATTATGTTTGCAGTCACTTGTGCCAGTCACTCCCAAATAATGTTCAGCCCATCTCCTCATCTGTCTCGTTCTCCACTACCACCCAACTCCCAAACCCCTGTCTTGTGCCCTCTCACAGCAAAATCCCCTGGCTCTGCAGTCCGTTCTCTTACATTTCCTTCATCCTCTTGAGCTAGTAGACACCTGGCACTCCCTGCGGACACTGCTTCCACTGCTGGCCTCTCAAGTGGTGGTCGTGCCTTTTGTCCCCACTGATCTTGCAGCACTGAGCCCGAAAGTGGGGGAGGATCCTCCCTGCTGGCTGCTTTCAAACCATTCTCTTTCCTTCCCTCTAAAACTTTCATCAGGTTACACCACCTGCAAACTCTCATGGTGCCTGTCATCCTTAGTCATGCCTCTCACATCTTGACGTTACTGCAGTCCCTGCCCATTATTATATATCCCTATTTATTCCCTCTGTGCCGAAACTCCTCAAAAAAGTTGTCTACACTATCTCCAATTCCTCTCCTCCCATTGCCTCTTTGGGTTTTTTTCTTAATGGATATACATCAATTTTATATCAATTTGTTTAACTCTCTTATTAATGGGCTTTTGAGTTTTTTCTTTTTTCAACTTTCATATAAGTGCTGCACAGAACATACATGTTTCTTGTATCTCTTGAGGATATACACACCTAAGAGGGGAACTGCTGGGCTTAAGCTCACTCTCTCAACCCACTGACCACTTGTCAGTGACCTCCTACACTGCTAAATTCTGCTGTCAATTCTCAGTCCTTATACTGTTTGACATATTTATTGGGCATTGTTTGATGCTTCCTTATTACATGACCTTTACTTGGCATCCAGGATAATGTAATTGATGTTCTTTCTACCTCATTGGCTGATCCTTCTCAGCCTTCTTTGCTGGTTCTCCCTCTTCTTTTCTCATTTATACTCATCCTCCTAGTGATACCATGTAGTCTTATGACTTTGCCATCAGAAGGTGCCAGGAAGCACCAATGAGTCTCAATTTGTATATTCTGCTCAGACCTTGGTACTGAGCACACTTACAGCCCACTCTTATTTAATAACTCCACTCAGATGTGTAAAAGCCATCTTAGATTCAACATGTTCAAAATGGGACTCCTGATCTTCCTCCCAAGACTGCTCTATCCATAGCCTTCCCCACCCTGCCTGATGGGAGCCCCATCACTCCTGCTTCTCAAGGCTAAACATGGTTAAGCTATTAGGACTTGCCTCTCTCATATCTCCCCATCCAGGAAACCCAGGATCCAACAGCTTCTCAGAGCTTTGAAGGCCGCTACCCTGATCCACTGAGACAGAGTCACTACCACCTCTTGCCTGGATTTTAAAATAAGCATAAGTTGTTGAATGAATGAATAAGCAACAGTCTTGGTTCTCAAGGCATTCAGTGAAAATCACCCATTTGATGATAAATTTTAAAAAATTTCAACACCCACTAATAAACACATATTCCTAAAACCAAGAGCTAACACATAAGTCATGATAGTGGTATTTTCATTAAAATAAAAACCAATCAAGGATGCCTTATATTGCTATATCATTTAATACTTTTCTAGAAGTTCTGACCAACACTACAGATATGAAATATAAATAACAGAAACAGGAATAAATTATTTTCATTCACAAATGATATAATGATATACCTATGAAAATTTACAAGAATGAAATTAAGAACTCTTGGCTGGAATACAAGAATTTGGCAAAATGGTCAAATCTGAGAAAACTATATGAAATTCCATAGCTTTCACTTCTTCTAGCAAAAAACAGTTAAAAGATATAATAGAAGGAAAAAATTGCATCCGTAACAGCAAGAAAAAAATTAAAACACATAAAAAGAAAACTTATCAAACACCAAGCAATTTTTTTTCTTTTCTTGAGATAAGGTCTCACTTTGTTGCCCTGGCATGAGGGTAGTGGTGTGATCATAGCTCACTGAAACCTCAAACTCCTGGGCTCAAGTGGTCCTTCTGCCCCAGCCTCCCTAGTACTTGGGACTACATATAAGCACATGCCTCCATGCCCAGCTAATTGTTTCTATATTTTGTAGAGATGGGGTCTTGCTATATTGCTCAGGCTGGTCTTAAACTACTGACTTCAAGAGACCCTCCTGCCTTGGCCTACCAAAGTGCTGGGATTACAGGCATGAGCCACCATACCTGGCCCTCATATGTGAATAAATTTTAAAAATGTGAAACTCAACATATATTAAGTATAAAGGCATGTATTAAAACCATACAGGGAATGATCTACATATGTGTATACACACATATATTATACATTCACACTAATAGGGCAAAATCTAGAAGCAATTGTTCCAAAATATTAATAATCATTACCTCTGAATTTTAGGATAATGGGTAATTTTTATTTTCTTCTTTGCATTGTATTAATATTTTCCAGATTTTCTACAGTCAACAATATCTTTATACTGAAAGTTTAGATTTTCTGTGAGGTATTATTTAAACCACAGTACCTATTTTGAGGTTTAAATAATTAAAATGTCTCTGAATTTGGCCTAAAAGCACTGAACATACAGAGTTAAGTCTCTCACCAGACCAACAGGCCAGAAAAAACCAGCAGAATAAGCGTTTTGACCATTCTTCATGCTGAATGTGATTGCTGTTCCAGGTGATAGGTTTTAAGGGGCTTTTTAATTCAATCTGTGATGACAGTTAGGCCTCCATAATAAACTTAATTCTACCATTATGTAAATCACTGCCTCACAGAGAGGTATCCCGGTGAAGAAAGAGAAAAGACTCTGCAAGCAGGAATGCTTAAGAAAGGGAATGCTTTGGCTAAATTAATGTGTTATTTAGTAACAGTTTTTAAAAATCCTTTGATTCAAGCCTTGGAGTTACCTGCCCTGCTCTGCCACCTTACTGAAGATCACCGACACACAGTAAGCCTGCTTAATGACCTAGGAATGTGCCGTGCCTCTTGAGCCCCCAAACACACATTTCGTCTCAAAGCCGGAGAGAAGATGGGGTGATAGTGGAGGAGTCCTGAGGGGAGTATGCAGGGAGCCAGGTCCCACCATGGAGACAGCCATTTGAAAAATACCATGATGGTATCAATTTTGCTGCTGTTATTTTGCCTAATAATGAAGTCTAAGAAGTTGAAGGTTCCCGTTAGCTGTGACTTTACCAAATATTTATCTTGAGCCAGTAGTAAACACACATTTTAAGACACTGTAATAACAGTAGTTCACCAAAGAACCTCACTCACAAAAATAACAGGTATAAGGGGAGAATACTTTGAATAACAGTAATGCTTCCACAAAAGTCTTATTTTTATTATCATGTTCTGCTAAAAACCATGAAGCCTTATGTTCAATGTATTTGACAAATCTTGTTCTTCATGTGAACCTAATGGCAGGACAGGGAGAAAACTACATAACCCTACTATCTAATTAGCTATTCTAGCTTTTGAATGATTTTAATTCAGTCCTACATTAGCACATCTTTCAAGATGGACATGTCTAATCAGGAGTTGAACACATTGGATTTCCTCCAAACTAGACTATTAAAAACTACAAGGCGGCTTTTGGAATATCACTTCTTTAAAAATCTGGAATTTCCCTTTACAAGTTAAAACTCATTTTGAAATCCAGTTTTATCAGTACATGGCAGCATGCCATATAGTTCAGGGTGGGATAATATTTTCTTCTAGAAGGAGAACCAATAGTAGCATCAGGTTTTCTGGTTTGGCAGTACACAGAGTCTCAGCACACCAGTTGTTCATGGATCCTTCAACAGACATTTATTGAATACCTCCTGCATGTAGGTGCTCTACCAGGCCCCCAGTGTAGTTGCAGCTATAGTTCCTGTGCCTCAACATCTAGATGCATTAGCACTGATTTTTTTTTTGTTTTGAACATCAAGAAAATGAATTCAACTCCATTCACTTAGTTTTTGTTCTGCCTACAGTATCGAAGAGGCAGAAGAATGGACTCTCCTACATATTTTCACTCTTGTATCCTATGAATATGGATTGCATGTCACATTTTCTACTCATTTATCCCATAACATATGGATTACAGTAACAACACTTCAAGGGAGCATTATTTTCACAGGTAGATCAAAAGGAAGCTTTCGCATCCTTGCCTTCTTTTGACCAGTTTCCGCAAAGCTACCTGTCAAGGCATGACAGCACACCCCAGCTCTGACAAACACTGTGCCCATTACCCCAAAACTCCCAGAGGACACTGCCAAGCTGCAGAGTGAAGGTCAACATTTTTGCATTGTCATCTTGCATTCTCTCCCTTGAAAGCATTCAGAATTTCCATCTGGTTTGTCTATCATGCTCAGCTGGGGTAGGAGCCAAAGGGTGACTTCTAACAGGTTGTTTAATTTACTTTAGAGCAAAATGAGGACATGTTTTTGCAGTCCCACATGCAGGATATACCCTTCTGATTATATGACTCCTACCTTCAGACAGTACTGAAAAGTAATTACACTGATAATGATAATCACCTCCTACTCTCTCCTCTGCCCTAGAAAGGTTTTGTTTTCTTTGCTAAAACTAAAACGATACTTACTCATCACCATCTTATTCATTTCTACTCACTCCCCTTTCCCTTCCTTGAAAAGTTATGCATGTGAGTTAATTAACCTGGTTCCATGTGGCTGCAGCTGAAGAAAATACAGAGGTTTTTATTTCACAATGTCAAGTTACAAATGAGCACACAAGACTCTCCTTCTCGTTTCAGCTAAGTGCTCACACAAACTTACATCTTTTCCCAGTACTCTCAGTTCAAACTGAGTCTCCTTGAAGTGAACCTTTGTAATCCGAGGCCTGAAAAACAAAGCAGATGCTGCTGTTGTTGCTGTTTTTAAGAATTAATTTTTCACAAATTCAGAGAAGTATGAAAAAGATTGGTGAATACTGGCTCCTTTATGTATTGCTGTGTGACTGTAGAGAGTTCCCTGAATGTCCTTTGCTCTGAACATCCTCCTAAAGAAAACTCCGTTCTCACTGTCCTGTTTCTCCGCTAAATGCACAGACAAGGCTGGTCCGATGGTAGTGGGTTATCAGAACTTATTAACATTACCGTCACTAAAGTTGGTATACAACCCCCCACTGCTAAATTTGACTGGCTTTAAAAAAAAAAAAAATGCACAGACAAACTTGGAATCCCCAGGCTGTGGCAGTGCTGCCTTCCCAGACATGGAGCAGGGCCGCAGGCTCCCTGATCTCTGCAACCCTTCCCCCTTCAGAGCTAACTCAGAGCAGTCTTGGGTTCACAGCCCACTGGCACACACTAGAATGGATAGGAAATCCCACTGCATACAGCTTCCCTGTACAAGAGAGTCCAGGATCACAATGCCTAAAATTTACAGAGGAAATATATACTACAGTTCACTAAAAGACTTACACCCAATTTCATTTTTTTTTAATCAACCACTGGAAATGCACCTGTTTTCTTTCCCCTAACTTTTTCACTGACAAGTCTCATAAGCCCCATACACATAGCACATAAGTTTAATACCAACCCTGCACTCAAGTTATACCTACCAGAAATACTTCCCCACTTGCTTTTTATTCTTGTAGACAACAACACCAACCGGAGTTAATCCTAAGAAATACTCAGATTTGTTTTCTCCCTGCAAAAACAAACACATGCCTCTAACTATGAATTTATTCACATAAAAGCTTTTTGTCAAACCATAACTGGCCATACAGACATAATGTGTTGTACTAATATTGGATTTAATTTTGTTTTTGAAAGACATTGACCTAGGAAGCTAGCTAAGCTATGATGATAGCTAACTTGCTGCTCATTTGTTTTCAAAGCTTTTAAGAAAACTTTTCTTAGTATTAATCCAAAGTTATAACTTCAGTTCATTAAAAGGAACCTGGCCTATCAATTAGGCCCCTGATGGACTTACCCAGTGTTCCTTACAGACTGGTATTCAGTCTCAGCTGCACATTAACTGGAATCACCCATGCAGCTTAAAATGCTGATGCCTTGCTACCGAAACCAGTTAAATCAGAATCTCTAGTGCAGGGGCCAAAGTAGCAAAAAACACATAAAAGCTTCAGGTGATTCTCCTGCATAGACAAGGACTGAGAACCACTTCAGGATTCTGTCAAGGATGCTTTTAAATAGCTGGTCTTGACTTTACACGCTGATGTGGACAATTATGAGGTCTGCTTCACCACCACCACTACTCTCTCCAGAAAATTCAGGCAGTCACCAGCAGACACATACTTGAATTTTCTAAGGTTTCCATCATGTTCCCTCCTACTTCTACTTTTAAGACTGCTCAAAAACTTAAAAATACAATCTCTTCTGGCAAAGACTAGAGAACCTTTATTTCCAGGCAATGATAAATCCCAATTAAGAAAATGGGATCCTGAAATGAAAAGGTCACCAACACAATGGGTACCAAGGACATGCACAGAATTGTTTGTATTAAAGTTACTTCTGCTCTAAGTTAAATAGCAGGCTGCAAAGTTATATTCATAAACAACATAAGACAACAATGTCTTAGAAAAATGCCAGCTGTTGCCCACTTTCAGTTCTAAAAATTCAATCTTAAAGGAATGTATGGAAGATTCTAATAAATCTAACTCATTTGCCACAAATTCCTACCACCAACAAAAAAGTTATTACAAATTAGGATAAACATTACACAAAGTAGAAGCATTTTGCAGAAGATTCCCTTTATAAGTTTGCTATAGAATTTTATTTTTAAACAAATGAAAACCTAGTAAGATTATTGTGGCTAGAAGGGAAAAAGCTAATTCTACAGAGTTTTAGAGGTATTCTTAAAGGACAGTACTATGAAGCATTTAATAATCAAATGAGATTTAAATCTAATATCAGTGAAATATTACTTTCCTAAAATCTTTAATTTTTATTTCTATATTGACTGTATACTCAGGGATGCTTCTGACTCTTTAAAAATAAATATGCGATGGTTTCTTGCTTTAGGAAACCCTGACGAGCAGCAAAAGACATATTAGAAAATGAATGCATGAGTGATATTTGCATTACAGAAAGTTTTATCAGGGTTCCTTAAAAATTGAGTTCCATGATCCAATTGACAAAAATTCAATCTATACACGTACTCTTTAGCAATTCATTTCTTATAAAGAATAAGGCACCTGGCTCAAATAATCAAATGTGACTATTGCTAACTGCAACTCTGACAAAATCAAAGGCAATGGCATTTCAATCTTACTGGCACAGGATAATCAATTGACAGAAGTGGCTCAAAAATTAAGACCTGGATCCAGAACACTCAATGCAGATTCAGTGTAACTGCTCACTGACTATATCCAGCAAGTTGTCATAAGCCACTGAAAAAAAATCTGAAAAAAATTACTATTAATGCGATAATACCTATAGTAGGCGGTAACTTTCATAGTGACAGAACCTGCACATCAACACAGAACCAACAATACTTTCACCTGGACTGTTGCCCGATGTCTACTTTACCTAGCAAGTAATTTCATTTATGGTTTTCAGCCATAAAATCTATTTTTGGAAAATTCTCCTGTTGTCTAATACAATCAATTATAGACCAATTTTAAATTCCTTTGACATTGTTTAGCTAAACCCTTTGGAGCTGTTATCCAGATTGTGTTTTCAAGCCCAGTTAATTGTTCTCTACACATCAAAATATAATCACAGATTTTTATGCAAAACTCATTAGGGTTTAATCCACACAAGAGCCGCTTTGTGTTAGATAAACACAGATGAAAAAGTATCACCTGCTTGTTAAACATCAGGACCGCAGCTTCCCTTTCGCAGTCTCAGTGACTTTTTAAGAAAAACGTCATCAGCTTAAAATATTTTGTGTTAATTAAATGTTACTCACATAGACGGGATGGAGGTCAACGCCATACATCTCCAGGGATTTGGCAGTCCGCAAGTAATTCAGCTCAGCTTCAGAAGGAGCCTGACCCCTGTATCCAGCAGAAAACAAAGAGCCTTATTTTACTGTAGCCACTGCACTTACAGGGAATGTAAACCATCTTCACTTTATTCCCTGGAAAAATAAACAATCCTTTGTACTAATGCAAACATACATCTTTGTAGTTCAAGAAGGCTCTTGCCTTCTCGGTGACAAAATTTTATACTCTTAGGTGATAATTTATAATAAGTTAATTTCATTTACCAAATCTATTCTTGCTCATTATAGCCCATCCCCAGTGTCCCAGCATGTATTAAAAATTCTCAGTTTCAGAAACCTGCAAAGAGGTTACAGAGAATATAAGCAGTCAAATGAAAAAGTGTCCCCTTCACAAAGAGTAAAATGTCCCTGAGCACCAGCAGCTCTCCATCAGAAGCAAAGGGAACTAGAACAGTGGTGGGGAGGTGGAGAGAACAGACCCCCGCCCACCACCCAACTTGGGTCATATCAACATCTCCTAAGCACATGTCCAGTTTGAAAATATATCAGCCGACATATACTAACTGCAAAAATGATTGTCATTTTCTTACTACAGAGTGTAGAAACCTCCTCATTATCTTCCCTGCTGATAATATACAGAAAACAGCATTCATTCCTAATAAGGGTGAGCATCTGCTAGGAACCTCCATAGATGAGTTAAGGGAGAGACAGAAATTAAGAAATCCTGCTCTGATGCCTTCCTTTGTTTCAGCCACAGTGCACTGGAAAAAAACCAGCAATATGCCATATTTCTGAAATCTATGAAGAATGTTCATCAAAGTAGACACAAGAAAGCTACCAAACCTCGATCAAGCTTATTCCTAGAAATGACAGTCACACTGTCATCACCATCACATAAAACGTATGAGGGCCTTTACCCAAAGCTCCTTGATAATTTCAAAATACAGTTTTACTTTGAAACTCCTAGTAGAATTAGTATTCTCAGAATGTGCCAAACACAGTCTTTCATAATGTTATTAATATAACAAGCTCTCTTAGCATCCACTTCAGCAAAACCTTGAAATGAAGGACCCTACGATCAGGCTGGAGAGCGTTCTAGCCGAGCGCATGCTAATAATGCAAGATGGAGAGCCTCTTTCACTTATTGCAGTTCAGCTGTTGACTTCTGCTTCTGCTCACTGAAACAGATCCTTTAGGCAAACGTTTTTTGTTGACCAGATTAATTCTACATTTTTTTTTCTTAACTATAATAGATCTGAAACCAAGCAAATTCAAGAGGGAATGTTACATAAGAGGCAATAAAGCAAAGTTAATCAGTATAAAGGATTTAACCGAAATAACCATAATTAAATTATAACTTCAATGCTGCAAGCCATTAATTGAAAATCCTACTAGGGGAGTTTGTCTACTCTCAGAAGTACATGAGATGTTAACATAATACCCTCTGAGGCCCCACACTGGTGTCATCATGATTTCCAGATTTACTGTTAAAGCCTGAATAGGACTTGGCTTATAACTATGAAAATTTGCATATTTAAGACAGAGCAAACCCAGAATACATTAAAAACGTTTGTGTTTATAAATTACATTTATAGCTACAGAAATAAACTTCTTAAGATACTGGTGACTGCAAAAAATTGCAAAATACAGTATTAGAATGATTCCACTTTTGTAAAATCATACATAACAAATCTATATATGATAAATTTTCTCTATGAGAAATTGTGCAGAGAGAAAGGTCTGAAAGGCCATTTACCAAAAATATGGTGACTTAAGGTACTGGAGTTTACTTTCCCTTTTATACTTTTTAAATTGTTGGAGTTTTCAATGAGCATTTTAGTGTTAAAGGCAATAAAAAAAACTATACAAAAAGAGTACCAGAACGTTCAGGGCACAGGGGAAGAATTTATCAATCTAGAAACTATTCTTATGCCTGCCAGCAACACAAGATGACAACTGACAGATGATGCAACATAAGACATGATTCTTACATCAGAGTTTTATGGATCCTTTCTATGGCTTCTTCAAGTTCTTCCTTCTGATCAGGAACAAACCGGTACTCTGACACGTACCCTGCAGTATGCTTATATGGGTCATAATCTCCAAGTTCAGCTAAAAAAGAAAGAAATTGCAATTTTTTTCCATTTTAGAAAACTATTCCTTAAAATTCAAGAACTAAAATATTCCTATTACACTTAAACATTTTTCTTCAAATGCCATATTAAAAATTCACATATAACTCAATTTTACCAAGACAACCCTGAAGAGCTTATATGGATGGTATCAACAAAATCTTAGCTTAAAAACATACGTTCTACATTTTTGCTTTCCCAAAGATTATAATTATCATTTTCATTTCAATTATTCTTACCAGTTTATAGAAAATAAAATGTTATAAACAGAATTTAGAGTACAAATATTAGGAATGCTGGAGGTGACAAACAACCACGACACCAATATATCTTCTCAGACAATGACACCAAGAGATGGAGCATGTGATTCAAAACATGTCTTTGCCCCAAATAGCAGCCAGGAAAACGTAATACGATGCTCCACACATATCACATTACAGTTTACACAAAAGAAGCAAAATGAAACCAGAGAGCTCACTATATTACTCTTACAAAAATGCTCCTTCCTATGTTAATCTACCTTGCAAGCCCCAACCCAGTTCATCTATGTGACATTTTTCCCAGGATATTTCTTCTAGATTACTTCTGGTCTGCAGGACCAGGACCATGCTGTCTTATTCCACCCATGCCTAGCTTGATTCTTAGGAGGTGTTCAATAATTATTAGAGAAAATTGGCCGGGCACGGTGGCTCATGCCTGTAATCCTAGCACTCTGGGAGGCCGAGGCAAGAGGATAGCTCAAGGTCAGGAGTTCAAAACCAGCCTGAGCAAGAGTGAGACCCCTGTCTCTACTAAAAAAAAAAATAGAAAGAAATTAATTGGCCAATTAAAAATATATAGAAAAAATTAGCCAGGCATGGTGGTGCATGCCTGTAGTCCCAGCTACTTGGGAGGCTGAGGCAGAAGGATTGCTTGAGCCCAGGAGTTTGAGGTTGCTGTGAGCTAGGCTGACG
>CAUYMX010003519.1:0-14387 GCA_963573855.1 Lepilemur septentrionalis
CCTTAATTGAGCACTGCGTATAACCTAGTCAACCACTCCTGAAAATGAGATGGACTGTGGTTGAGAGGAACTCTGGGGTCCCTGGACACTGGGGATTCCAGTGTGTTGGCCCAGCCCCAGCTCCAACCACCAGAGTTGAAGGAGAAAGTGCTTGTATTAGTTTCCTGTGGCTGCTTTAACAAAGTACCACAAACTGGGTGACCTAAAACAACAGAAATTGATTCTCTCACAGTTTGCGAGGCTAGAAATCCAAAATTAACGTGTTGGCAGGGCCGTGCTCCCTGCGTCGGCTCTAGAGAAGAATCCTTCCTAGCTTCGGCCCACCTTCTGGGGTTGCCAGCAATCCTTGGCGCCCCTTGCCTTGCAGCTTCATCACTCCAATTTCTGCCTCCATCTTCACATGGCTGTCTTCCCTCTGTGTGTGTCTGTGCCTCTGTGTGTCCCCTTCTGTTATGAAGACACCAGTCTTTGCACTTAAAGCTCATCCTAATCCAGTATGGCCTCATCTTAACTGATTACATTGGCAAAGATCTTATTTCCAAGTAAGGTCGCATTCTGAAGTTCTAGATGGATGTGAATTTTGGGGGGAATACTATTCCACCCAGTATGGGAGGTCTTCATCATTTCATTCAATGTTATATTCTTGTAATGTTGATGAGGGGAAAAAAAGAATTCCCAGCCAGCGCCCCTGTCTGTGTGCAGTTTGCACATTGCCCCATGTCTGGGTGGGTTTCTGCGGGTACTGTGGTCTCTTCCCACGTCGTGAAGCTGTGCATGTGAGGTTCGTGGGTGTGTCTAAATGGTTGCCTTGTGAGTGTGTGTGTGTGAGTGTGTCCTGACATGGGATGGGATCCTGTTTGGGTGGCTCCCGGCTTATGCCCTGATCTGCATGGGCAGATGGGGAAACCCATGGATGGGTTTCTGCCGCCCATGACCCTCAACTGGAATAAGTGGATATTACTTGTTTTTACTAATCTTCCTTAAATGTACATATAGTTCACATTTACTTTGATGTTTAATATTAAAGCCTTTCTTGTTCTTTATTGAGAAGTTTGGTGATGTTTGTGTGACCAGAAATATACCCTAGGAACTTAACTCTTGCTCGTGTCAATTAGCATATGGGAAAATTAGTTTCATAAGATTTTGTTTTGCTTAAAGTTCCAGTTTGTAAGAACGTATCCATGACATTAAGTGAGGACTGACTGCACAGTGATGTTTAGTTTTCAACTATGTGAACCCTTCTGTTGCGTGTCATTTTGTCATGGCTGAGTTTTTAAAAACTTATAGCTAACATCTTTCAACTGAGGCAATTAGATACGTGCATTGATAGGTCCTTTTATCTTTGACTCTTATGCATTTAGAATATATATAGAATTTTCTTGTTTTAAAGAGCACTCCAATCTGTTCATAGAATTAAAGATTATTTTTTAAATCATAAAATATTTTAAGCAAATAGAAAAGTACAGTAAATAATAAACCAGACATCTATATAGTTATCACCAAGATGAAAATGACATTATAGCTTTTTCTATTTTTTTCCCAGAATATTATGAGAGTACAAATGTTTAGTTTACATATATTGCCTTTGCCCCACTCAAGTCAGAGCTACAAGCATACGCATCCCCCAGACAGTGCTCACTGCACCCACTAGGTGTGAATATACCCATCCCCTCTTCCCCGCCAACCTGCCTGACACTTGGTACATATTACTACCATATGTGCACATAAGTGTTGATTAATTATTACCAATTTGCTGGTGAGTACATGTGGTGCTTGTTATTCTATTCTTGGGATACTTCACTTAGTAGAATGGGCTCCAGCTCCATCCAGTATAATACAAGAGGTGCTAGTTCACCACTGTTTTTTGTGGTTGGGTAGAACTCCGTAGTATACATATACCACATTTTATTAATCCACTCATGTATTGATGGGCACTTGGGTTGTTTCCACATCTTTGCAATTGTGAATTGTGCTGCCATAAACATTGGAGTGTAGATGTTTTTATTATAGCAATGTCTTTTGTTCTTCTGGGTAGATGCCCAGTAATGGCATTGCTGGATCAAATGGTAAATCTACTTGTATTGCTTTAAGGTATCTCCATATTGCTTTCCACAGAGGTTGCACTAGTTTGCAGTCCCACCAGCAGTGTATGAGTGTTCATCTCTCTCTGCATCCATGCCAACATTTGTTGTTTTGGTGTTTTTTGGTAAAAGCCATTCCCACTGGAGTTAAGTGATATCTCATTGTGGTTTTGATTTGCATTTCCCTGATGATGGGAGATGTTGAGCATTTTTTCATGTTTCTTGGCCATTAGTCTGTCTTCTTTTGAAAAGTTTCTGTTCATGTCCTTTGCCCACTTTTTAATGGAGTTGTTTGATTTTTTCTTGCTGATTTTCCTGAATTCCATATAGATTCTAGTTATCAGCCAGATTACCAGATGTGTAGCTGCGAATATTTTCTCCTATTCTATAGGTTGTCTGTTTGCTCTCGTGGTAGTTTGTCTATCCTTCATGCAGAAGCTTTTTACTTTGATCAGGTCCCATTTATTTATTAATATTTTTGTTGTTGCTGTGATTATCTTTAGGGTCTTCTTCATAAATTCTTTCCCTAGACCAATGTCCATATGAGTTTTCCCAACATTTTCTTCTAGAATTCTTACGGTTTCATGCCTTAGGTTTAAGTCTGTTATCCACTGTGAGTTGATTTTTGTGAGAGGCAAGAGGAGTGGATCCTGTTTCCATCTTCCACATGTGGCTATACAATTTTCCCAGCACCGTTTATTGAATACGGATTTTTTCCCCAGTGTATGCTGTTGTCTGCTTTGTGAAAGATCAGATGTCTATGTGAGGATGGTTTTATATCTGGGTTCTCAGTTTTTGTTGTTTGTTTTAGATTAGTATTAAACAAGAAAACATAAGAAGACAGCTAAGCCTTAACCTCAATTCCTTTGCCCTCCTTAACTCCCCAAAGGTGACTACCATTCTGAAGGTAGAATAAATCATTCGCATTCACTTTTGCACCTCTCTTCAAAAAAACCTATATCTATGAAATATTTAATGTTATAAAAATTTATGTCAATTGTATTCTACTGTGCCTATTCTTTTGCAACTTCTTTTTTGGTTTTATTGTTAGGTTAGCGTTCACCCTGGACAAACTAGTTGTGCACAAAATGTATCCAAGAATTTTTACCATACTATTGCATAGGAGAGTAGAAAAAACTGTAAATAAGTTAATTATCCTGGAGGGGGGGCGAGTAGTATAGAAGCATTTTATCAATTAAATGGAATGCTCTCTAGTAGCTAAAATGAACAGATAAAATACTCAAACCATGTATGTAAAATGATTTTTTAAAATTCTCTAGTTTGTAAAGATTGTTAAATAACTTCATTCAAAAAAACTATTGGTGTTATAAGTATTTTCTTTATCTCACTATATGTAAACCCTTCAGTTCATGTGTTAAGTCTTATAATAAAGTCACCTGAAGGGTATAGACATTGCAGTAAGTTTGTTCCTAACTTATGGCACTTTCTCATTCTTTGTTCAGATCATCCAGGAATTTGTCTCTGTCACATCATTTTTCTTATGCCCCTGCTAATTCACCTATTACTCTTTTATTTTTTTAATTTAATTTTTTTTTTGAGACAGAGTCTCACTCTGTTGCCCGGGGCTAGAGTGCCATGGTGTCAACCTAGCTCACAGCAACCTCAAACTCCTGGGCTCAAGCAATCCTCCTGCCTCAGCCTCCCCAGTAGCTGGGACTACAGGCATGCGCCACCGTGCTTGACTAATTTTTTCTATATATTTTTAGTGGGCCAATTAATTTCTTTCTGTTTTTAGTAGAGATGGGGTCTCACTCTTGCTCAGGCTGGTTTTGAACTCCTGAACTTGAGTGATCCTCCCACCTGGGCCTCTATTTTGTATCTAAGAGATACTCTTTCAAGATTTTGTGGAAACTCATCCATTTTTTTAAGATGCACCCAGCCAAAGTTATATGACTGGATTATTGACAGGTGACAGTCCCAGCATAGAATGACCACATGGGCAATGCTGTCTTTACTTGTGGTCCATGCAGAAAAGGAGTAACCATACGCAGCTCATTAGAAATTTCCATATACACAGGTTTAGTTCATTCTGACAACTCAGCAAGACACAACATCAGCAAGAATTAAATAAGCATGGGGGAAGGGGGGTTAATGTGAAGGCAGTTTGTTCCCTTAAATTACAAATGCATTTTCTAAGTGTTTTTAATACTTAAAAATTATTACTGAGGAGAACATAATTTGCCTCTCTAAATCATCTGCAGATGACATGAAGGGAAGAGAATAAAAGGAACTTTAAGTATGTGTCAAAGTTTATTGTTAGTCTTATGACAGTGCTAAATGAAATATAAGAAAGCTGCACTGTAGCTATAGATAACATAAATGAGCAAAAGTGACCTAAAAGACATAGCATAGGGCTGGGTGTGTGAATAGATCATTCTGAGAGTACTAAGTGCTCCATGGGCTCTAAATATTTTATGCCTTCCCTATTTGTTAATGTTTCCAGTCAAATGTGGATATAAATTTGAATATAGCTGGCTGGCTGGAGCTATGGCTCAGAAAATCAGGCATTTATCTAATGGACTATGGATAAAGTTAGCTTAGTTTCTAAACTTGGTTTTTATTCACCCATGTTCCACCATATTTTTAAAAAAACTTTAATACCTGTATTGTTTTGTTCAAAATGAATCTGTCTTCATTGTAGAAATTCAAACATGACAGAAAAACATAAAATGTATAATGTAGAAGGCATATGATATCTTTGACTATCACCCTTCTTTCTCAAAGAGAAAAAATAATCAATAATTTGGTATATAGTTACAGGTTTTTTTATTTGCATGTACTAATCTAAATATAAACATAAATATATTAAACATAAATTTATGTGTATACATATACATATAAAGGTAAATACAAAGTTGGCCCTTCAACAACTTGGGCTTAAGGGTAGTGACACCCTGCACAATTGAAAATTTATACATAACTTTTGACTATCTCAAAACTTAACTATTAATAACCTACTACTGATCAGAAGCTTTTCCAATAACATAATAGTTGATTAACACATACTTTGTATATTTATGTATTATATGCTGTATTGTTACAGTAAAGCAAACTAGAGAAAAGAAATTGATAAAAATCATAAAAAAGAGAAAATATATTTGCTATTCATTAAGAGGAAGTAATCATTATTACTGTAGTGTTTTCCTAGTTTTGTATTTACCTCATTTTTGTATGTTGTAACTTTGTATTTTCCTCATTTCTTCTACTTTTACTTATTGGAATTCTTTTGTAAAGAACTGTCTCTTCTCCATTATTTACTCACCTTTCCGTGTATTAATATATCTATTGACTCTTGTATATTAATTTGATTCTGTGGATCAGAATCCAATACAATTATTCTGATTTTGTTTGTTAAATTATTCCAACATTGGCCAATGGTATCTCTTTCAAGTTGGCTTCTGTCTACATTTGCCCATTCTCTATGTTTTTTCAAGCATTTCCTTATTTTTTGGCATCACAAGATGTTCTAGGCTCATCTTGCATTTATCCTGCTACAGCCCTAGAAGTGAATTGACCAAGTCTTCAAGAAGCCCAGGCTCCTTTTACTGGAGAATTGTATTTAGAAACCAAGATCTGGACAGTAATACATATTTGTTTGTTAAAGTTCAACAAAAGTAGAATTATACCTAAGTCTTCTTAGTGGACAGAACTGGGAAATATATTCAAATATACTAACTTGCATGTGCATAAGCCCATGCACACACACATATACAGACACACACACATTCTATATACAGATGCCCATTGACTCACCATGAGGTTACTTCCAGGTAAACCCATTGTAAAGTTGAAAAATCTCAAGTCCAACAATCATAAGTTGGGGACTTTCTGTATGTATGCATGGTGTATGTTCGAATCAGAGGTATCAATATTAGCTCATGGATCTGTGTGTGTGCACAAACAAAGTGAAATAAGCCAGTCATAAAATGACACATGCTGGATAATTCTACTTATATGAGATATCAAAAGTAATTAAACTCATAGAAACAGAAAGTAGAATGGTGGTTGGCAAGGGCTGGGATGAGAGGGAAATGGCGAGTTGCTGTTGAATGGGTATAAAGTTTCAGTTATGTAAGATGAAGAAGTTCTAATGGGTATAAAGTTTCAGTTATGTAAGATCAGAAGTTGATCTGCTGTACAACATAGTGCCTGTAGTTACCATAAGTATTATGTACTTAAAATTTATGTGAGTGTTGCCATGAGTTAATATGTTAATATATATCTTTGATTTAAATTAAATACCACAAATTCCCTTCTAGACTTCTCCCTTTCCTTGTTTCTAACTTTCTCTGTAAGTAAGAAACCTGGCTGTTGATATATATTATAGATATTCACTTATTCATTCAATGCAAATAAACGCATAAAGTAATTACAGAGTTGCTAACGCATACCCCTCTGAACAACAGATATATTAACTAGAGTATAGTACTTCTGACAGGTGTTTTTTTTAAAGTTTCTTCCAAAGTATTGTATTTCTTTGGTCAATTTACAGAGTCAGAATGGTTGATATTGACAATTTTTTTCCCCAATATTATTATTATTTTTTGAGAAGGGATTTTCTAAGCTCCTCATTCTGCTGTTTCAGAAGTCCAGCTTCTGTGAGTGCTTTAAAAATTTCTTCTTAGTTTTGCTTTTTAATAGCTTGACTATGATATGTCTAGGTGTGGTTTTCTTCTTCTTTTTTTTGCTTAAGTTTTGCTAAGCTTTTTGAATATGCCTGCTAATGTCTTTCATCAATTTTGGAAAATTCTTGGCTATTATATTTTCAGATAATTTTTCTGCTCTGTCTTCTAGATCTTCTTCCTTTAGAGAAGGAAGTTTTCATTTTTCCGATGAAATCCTCATTAATCCATGCTGTCAGTAAAATGTTTCGTAAGTTTTTAAACATACTTTAAAATAGTTACTTTAATTTCCTTGCCAACTAAAACTAATTCTTGGTTCAATTTTGATTCTATGCTTTGTAACAGTTTTTCACTTGATTTTTTGACCATTGTTATCTTTTTAAAATTTTTTTTAATTTTTTTTATTTCAGCATATTATGGGGGTACGAATGTTTAGGTTACATATATTGCCTTTGCCCCACCCGAGTCAGAGCTTCAAGCATGTTCATCCCCCAGACGGTGTGCACCTCACCCATTAGGTGTGAATATACTGACCCCCCTTCCACCTGCCCGACACCTGATGAATGTTACTACTATATGTGCACATAAGTATTGATCAGTTAATGCCAACTTGATGGTGAGTACATGCGGTTTGGACCGTAGTATTCTGATTTTTCTGTTTCATTTTGTTCTCACATACCATACAATGTTGTATTGCATATTGAATCATATGTGTTTGTGTGCAACAAAGAAGGAAGTAAATGATACTTAATTTCAGAATAGAGAATACTCCTTGTTCTGACAGACCTGAATCTAATCTCTTGTTGAACTGGATTGGTATAGGTGGCAGTGATTGTTTATTTGAGTTCATTCCTGGTTTCAAAATGTTTTGGCAGTAAGTTTTGGACTTGTAATTTTAGGAGGACTTGGTATTGTCCTCCTAAGCGTTGTGAGACTCTCAAGATCTTTTTATACTTTACAGACAGATTTAGGGGTTACGGGTGAATTCTTCAACCACCATCTGTCCCACATTATGTACCTCAGGAGATCTCCTGCCTTCCTATTTTGGCCCCAATGTTTAGTAGGTTTCCATGTATTTGAGGCCTTTCTGAGAAACAATTTATGGACAAGTGAGATGTAGCATTCTTATGGGACTTTTTGGAATTTAATTCATTTTGTCACTCAACACATGTCCCTTAAAAGTTTCTCCTTAAATATAGGACATCCCTTGCCTATGGAAGGTTATAGCCTCTGTCCATTCTGCCTTCAGGCATAAAATTAACTAGCAAATTTTTCTCTTCCAGATAGAACTCATTTCTCTCTGGAGCTTAGTTCATTTAAAATTATTTGCATCTTTAGATTCCTAATGGCTTTTTAAACAACAATGACTTTTTAAAATTATCCAAGTTTTATTATTATTATAGTGAGAGTTATGGCCTCTCGTGACCATTTAAATAATGACCCTAAGTAGAAGTTTATTTTAGCTCTCTTCTCTCTTCATGGGATAATATAAAGAAAAGAAAAAGATAATATATCATTTAGAGAAGGATTGGGGACATCAAAAAGAGAAGTTTATAGGTACAGGCATACATTATTTTATTGCACTTGGCTTTATTGTGCTTCACAGATTTTTGTTTATTACAATTGGAGATTTGTTACAACTCTTCATGACACAAGTCTATCAGCACCATTTTTCAAACAACATGAGCTCACTTTGTATCTCTGTGTCACATTTTGTTAATTCTTGCAATATTTCAAATTTTTTATTATTATTATATCTGTTGTGGTGGTTTGTGATCTTAGAGGTTACTATTGTAATTATTTTGGGGTGTCATGAACCACAGCTATATAGGAGAGCAAACTTAATCAATAAGTGTTGTGTGTGTTCTGACTGCACACGACTGACTGACCGTTCCCCCATCTCTCTCTCTCCTGGGTCTCTCTATTCTCTGAGACACAAAAATATAGAAAGTAGGATAATTAATAATACACAATGGCCTCTAAGTGTTGAAGTGAAAAAAGCAGTTGCACGTCTCTCAATTTAAAACAAAAGCAAGAAATGATTAAGCTTAGTGAGGAAGGCATGTCAAAAGCTGAGAAAGGCTGATGTCTAGGATTCTTGCACCACACAGTTGCCAAGTTGTTAATGCAAAGGAAAAATTCTTGAAGGAAATTAAAAGTGATACACACAAATGATAAGAAAGTGAAACATCTGTATTACTGATATGAAGAAAGCTTTAGTGGTCTGGATAGAAGATCAAACCAGCCACAACATTCCCTTAAGCCAAAGCCTAATTCAGAGCAAGAGTCTAACTCTCTTCAATTACATGACGGTTGAGAGAGGCAAGAAAGCTACAGAAGAATACTTGGAAGCTAGCAAAGGTTGGTTCATGAGGTTGAAGGAAAGAAATCATCTCGATATCTACCATTCCAAAAACCTTAGGACCATTAAGAGTTATGCTTCATCTACTCTGCCTGTGCTCTATAAATAGAACAACAAAGCCTAGATGACAGCACATCTATATACACAATGGTTTACTGAATATTTTAAGCCCACTTCTCTGTTTGAACTTCAGGAAAAAGGTTCCTTTCAAAATATTACTGCTTATTGACAATGTGCCTGGTCACCTAAGAGCTCTGATGAAATGTACAAGGAAATTAATATTGTTTTCATGTCTGATAGTACAACATCCATTCTGTAACCCATGGATCAAGGAATAAATTTGACTTTCAAGTCTTATTCTTTAAGAAATATATTTTGTAAAGCAATAACTCTTATAGATAGTGATTCTTCTGAGGGATCTGGGCAAAGTAAATTGAAAATCTCTGGAAGGAATTCACCATTATCCATGACATTGAGAACATTTGTGATTCACGGGTGGATGTCAAAATATCCACATTAACAAGAGTTTGGAAAAATAGATTCCAACCCTAATGGATGTCTTTGAGGGGTTCAAGACTTTAGTGGATAAAGTAACTGCAGATGTGCTGGAAATAGCAAAAGAACTGGAATTAGAAGTGGAGCCCAAAGATGTGACTGAATGACTGTAATCTAATGATCAAATTTGAATGGAAGAAGAGTTGTTTATTTTTATTTAAAGTATTATGGGGGTACAAATGTTTTTGGTTACATGGATCACTTTTATAATGCTTGTGTGATGGTGATAAATGTGCCAGTCACCCAGATAGTGTTCATTGTACCTGTTAGGTAGGTTTTCAACCATCTTATCCCTCCCCACTGCTTGATATAAGTTTTATTTCCCACTATGCACATATGTGCTCATCAACTGGTTCTAATTTAATAGTGAGTACATGTGATATTCATTTTTCCATTTTTTAAATATTTCACCTAGAATAATGGTCTCCAGTTCCATCCAAATTGTTGCAAAAGTCATTAAATCATCTTACTTAATGGCCGAGTAGTACTCCATGGTATATATTCAACACATTTTATTAATTCACTCATGAATTAATGGACACTTGGGTTGATTCCACATCTTTGCAATTGTAAATTGTGCTGCAATAAACATTTGAGTATAGATCTTTTTGATAAAATGACTTCTTTTCTGTTGGGTAAATACCCAGTATTGGGATTGCTGGATTGAAGGGTAGATCTACTTTTAGTTCTTTGAGTTATCTCCACACTGTTTTCCATATAGGTTATACTAATTTGCAGTCCCACGAACAGTGTATAAGTTGTTCCTTTCTCTCTGCATCCAACCAAGCATCTGTTGTTTTGAGACTTTTTGATAAAAGACATTCTCACTGGGGTCTGGTGATATATCATAGTGGTTTTGATTTGCATTTCCCTGATGATGAGAGATGGTGAGCATTTTTCATATGGTTATTGGCCATTTCTCTATCTTTTTTTCTGTTCATGTCTTTTGCTCACTTTCTAATGGGCTTGTTTATTTTTTCTTGCTGATTTGCTTGAGTTCTTTATAGATTCTGGTTATTAGCCCTTTATGAGATGTATAGTGTGCAGATATTTTCTCCCATTCTATAGATTGTCTGTTTACTCTGTCAAATTGTTTCCTCGGCTGTGCAGAAGCATTTCAATTTAATCAGGTCCCATTTATTAATGTTTGTTGTTGCTATGATTGTCTTTGGGGTCTTCTTCATAAATTCTTTGTCTAGGCTGATATCTAGAAGAGCTTTTCCAACATTTTATTCTAGAATTATTATGATTTCATTCCTCACATTTAAGTCCTTTATCCATCTTGAATTAATTTTTGAAAATGGTGAGAGATATGGATTCTGTTTCATTTTTCTGCATGTGGCTATCCAATTTTCATAACACCATTTATTGAATAGGGATTCTCTTCTCCAGTGTATATTGTCATCTGCTTTGTCCAAGATCAGTTAGCTGTATGTGGATGATTTTATATCTGGATCTTCTGTTCTATTGGTCTATGGCTCTCTTTTTGTGCCAATGCAATACTGTTTTGATTACTATACCCTTGTAATACAATTTGAAGTCTGGTAATATGATGCTTCCAGGTTTGTTCCTTTTGCTTAATATTGCTTTGGCTAATCAAGCTCTTTTCTGGTTCCACATGAAGCATAGAATTATTTTTTCTAGATTTGTGAAATATGACATTGGTATTTTGATGGGAATTGCATTGACTTTATAAATCTCTGGATAGTATGGACATTTAAACAATGTTGATTCTACTGATCCATGAGCATAATATGTTTTTTCACTTGTTAGTCTCATCTGCACTTTCTTTCCTCAGTGTTTTGTATTTCTCTTTGTAGAGGTCTTTACCCTCCTTGGTTCAGTATCTTCCTAGGCATTTTATTTTCTTTGTAGCAATTGTGAATGGTATTGAGTCTTTGATTTGATTCTCAGCTTGACTGTTATTGGTGTATAGCAATGATACAGATTTGCATACATTGATTTTGTATACTGAAACTTTGCTGAATTTATTTATCAGTTCCATAAATACCTTGCTGGAATCTTTGGAGTATTCTAGGTATAATATTATATTGTCTGCAAAAAGCAATAGTGTGACCCCTTCTTTCCTGATTTGAATACCCCTAATTTTTTTCTCTTGCCTGATTCCTCTGGCTTGGATTTCCAGCACTATGTTGAGTAGAAGTGGTAACAATGGACATACTTATCTTGTTCCAGTTCTTAGTGGTAATACTTTGAACTTTTTTCCATTTGGTATGATGCTGGCTGTGGGCTTGCCATATACAGCTTTCATAATTTTGAGATATGTTCCTTCTATGCCTAGTTTGTTGAGAGTTTTTATCATGAAAGGGTGTTGGATTTTGTCAAATGCTCTTCTGCATCTATTTAGATCATCATATGGTCTTTGTTTTTGGTAGTGTTTATGTGATGAATCACATTTATTGATTACGTATGTGGAATCATCCCTGGATCCCTAAGATGAAGCCCACTTTGTCATGGTGGATTATTATTTTTGTTTGATAGGATGTTGAATTTGGTTTGCTAGTATTTTATTGAGAATTTTTGCATCTATATTCATAGAGGATATTGGTCTGTAGTTTTCTGTTTTTGTTATGTCCTTTCTGGCCTTGGTATCAAGAGGATACTGATTTTGTAGAATGAGTTGGGGAGAATTCCTTTCTTCTCAATGTTGTGGAATAATTTCTGTAGAATGGATACCAAGTCTTCCTTGTATGTCTGGTAAAATTTTGCATCCATCTTGTCCAGTGTTTTTGTTTTGTTGGAAGATTTTTTTTCTTTTTGCCACTTCAATGTCTTTGCTCATTATTGGTCTGTTTAGGAGTTCCATTTCTTTCTGATTGAATCTTGGGAGGCTGTATGTTTCCAGAAATTTGTCAATATCCTCGATCTTTTTGAGATTATGTGTATAGAGATTTTCATAGTATTCACAAATGACATTTTGTATTTCTGTACAATCACTTTTAATACCTTCTTTTTCATTTCTAATGGAATTTATTTGAGTCCTTTTCTTCTATTCCTGGTTAATCTAGCAAGAGGTCTATCAATTTTCTTTATCTTGTCAAAGAATCAACTTTTTTCCCACTGATACTTTGTACAATTTTCTTGTTTTCAATTTTGCTTAGTTCTGCTCTGAACTTAGTTATTTGTTTTCTTCTGCTGGCTTTGGGCTTGGTTTGCTCTTACTTTTCTAATTCCTTGAGATATGTCATTAGATTGCTGATTTTTTAATTTTCTTTTTGTTGTATGCATTTAATGCTATGGATTTTCCCCTTAGGACTGCTTTTGGTCTACCCCATAGATTTTGATAGTTCATGTCATCTTTGTCATTCAGTTCAAGGAATCTTTTCATTTTCATTTTCATTTCATATTTGATTCAATAATCATTCAGCAGCAGGTTGTTTAATTTCCATGACTTCATGTGCAGCTGGGTGTTTCTCTGGTGTTTCTCTGGAGGTGTTTCTCTGGAGTTGATTTCTAGTTTTATTCCACTGTGGTCTGAGAAGATGCATGGTATGATTTCAATTATTTGAATTTGTTGAGCCATGTTTTGTGGACTAAAATATGGTTGATTTTGGAGATTGTTCCATGTGCTAATAAGAAGAATGTATATTTAGTACCTTTTGAGTAAAATGTTCTGTAAATGTCTGTTAAGCCCAATTGTTCTATAGTCCCATGTAAATCCAGTGTTTCTTTATTTATTTTCTCCTTGGATAATCTGTCCAGTTCTGTAAGTGGGGTGTTGAAGTCTCCAGCAATTAAAATGCTACTATTTGTCTCTCTACTTAGATCTAGTAGCATTTGCTTTATGAATCTGGATGCTCCTGTGTTAAATATTTAGGATTGGTATGTCTTGTTGTAGAATTGTTCCCTTTACCATTATATAATGACCATATTTGTCCTTCTTTACTATTGTTGATTTAAAGTCAATATTATCTGATATGAGAATGGCTACACCTTCTTTCTTTTGGTTTTCATTTTCATGGAATATTTTTTTTCCATCCCTTGACTTTGAGTGTGTAAGAGTCCCTGTGGGTTAGATGTGTTTCTTGGAGACAGCAGATATTTTGTTTGCATTTTTTAAATCTATTCAGCCAGTTTGTGTCTCTTGAGTGGGGAATTCAAACAATTCATGTTGATTTATAGAATTGATATATGGGATAATATTACATTCATCTTGTTGGTTAGTACCTTATTGTTTTGTTTTCCTTCCTATACTATTGACTTATTTGAACTCTGAGCTTTAGCTCTTTAGTGGTTTTACACTGGAGGGTGACCATTGTGCTGCTCTATGTATAATGTAGTACTGAGTATGTTCTGCGGGGCAGATTTGGTCTTGACAAATTCCCTCAGTGTTTGCTTGCCTGGGAAAGTCTTTATTTCTCCTTGGTTTATAGAATTTGGTTTTTCAGGGTACAACATTGTAGGTTGGCAGTTGTTCTGTTTAAGAACACTAAACATGGGGCCCCATCCCTTCTGTCTTGTAAGGTCTCAGTTGAGAAGTCAGCAGTTAGCCTGATGGGTTTTCTTTTGTAGGTTACTTGCCATTTTCACCTTCTGGCTCACAGAAGTTCCTCTTTTGTGTTGACTTTGGCCAGTCTGATGACTATGTGTCTTGGTGATTGCCTGTTTGCAATGAATCTCCCAGGTGTTCATTAAGCTTCTCTAGTATCTGGATGTCTAAATCTCTAGCAAGACCAGGGAAGTTTTCCTCAATTATTCCCTCAAATAGGTTTTCTAGACCTTGTG
>CAUYMX010003522.1:0-20794 GCA_963573855.1 Lepilemur septentrionalis
ACAGGCGTGAGCCACTGCGCCCGGCCCCAAGGGAGGCTTTGATCAGAAGGTGGCATTTGAGCAGGTACCACACCTAGGTACAAGGACCAGCAAGTGCAAAGGCCTGGAGGAGGGAGCCCTTTGGCTGGGTTCCCAGGGTTGTGCAGGGAGGCCAGCATGGCTGCAGCAGAGTAAGGGAGCGAGTGTGGTTGCAGGTGGGGTCAGATAGGTAAGGAGCAGGGCCCAGGTGCCCAGCCTGGGCTGGAGGCCAAGTTCAGGGCACGGCCCAGTCCCTGCAGTCCTGGGAAAAGGCCTGACTTAGCTGCATGGGGCTGGGGAAACCTGATTCTTCCTCTGCGGCATCGCAGTCACTGAGAACCGTGCGGGCCTGCCTGGGCCTGCTGCAGCGGCAGTGCTGGTGGCAGGACCTGCAAGATTCCTCTCTTGGGGCCACCAGGACTGACCTGGGAGTCCATCAGAGAGGACCCCCCAGTATGGTGGAGCAGAGCAAAGCCCCTGGAGGTCACAGACATGGGGGCAACTGGCCAGCGTGACCTCTCTGAAAGGCCCTGTGAGGTGTCGCAAAGGCTCTCAGCGTCTAACGCTGACCCTGATGTGCGGTTCGGGTTCAGGAAGCGGTCACTACCAGCGTTATTGTTGTGGCTTTCATTAGGCCCCCAAGTTGGGGGGCAGGGGCGCCGCCCGTCCCCTCAGCTGCCCCAGCATTCTCTGTGCCCACTGCCCAGCAAGCGGCAGGGGTGTGGCGGGCGTGGGGGCAATCTGAGAGGGGTGGGTGGGTCAGGAATGCCTGGCTGCGGTCCAGCCATGCCTGTCCCTGCTGCCTTCCAGTAACCCAGGGCCGGCGGCTGACAGGGCAGGGGAGGCCGCTGCGTGTTACCCCAGGAACCTGATGACCACCAAGGCACCCCCGGAAGACGAGGCTAACTAATCACAAGAATGATAATTCTTAGAGCTTCCATGAATTAAACACTTATCACATGCCCAGCAATAAGCTAAAGTTTCACTCCAAGTCAAAACCAAATTTCCTCGGGGCCTCATGCCCTCTGGATGTCTCCTGCCCTCCTCACCTACTTCAGGTAGCACCCAAAGATCAGCTGGTCTAGACGCCATCTCTGATTGCCCTCCTTCGAATTGCACTCCCGCCCTGCCACGCACCCTGCCTTATTTTTTCCACTTCTCACCACACTGTACTTTCTATTTTAGTTTGTCCTGCTCAGCACCTTTCCTCCTCTCTCTGAATATAAACCCCGTGAAAGCAGGGGTTTTGTCTGGTTTCTTCACTGCTGTCTCCCCACCTCAAAGAGTGGTGCGTGGCACATAGTCGGTGCTCAATAAATATTTATTGAATAAAGTGCTTTACAACCTTCCAAAGCAGATTCCGTTTTGGAGATGAGGAAACAGAGGTCCCAGGAGGTGAGATAAGTTACCCGAGGTTGTGCCCAGATGGTAAGCAGCAGAGCTGAGACAATCGAGGGACACCATGTGACATCTCATTTGATCCTGGCAGCAGCCCCAGGCGTCGTTCGGATTATTCATTTTACAGAGGGGCAAACTGAAGCCGGTTAGCGGCCAAGGTGGGAGCTGAAGTTGGTGTTGTCAGGCCACAGGGCCACAGTTTCCTAGAAGTTGGGCTCTGTTCCGGGGGGGATGTGAGATCATTTTAGGTGATACATGAGCAAGGTTTTAATATACTAAATGGCACTGAATCCCACAGAGAAAAAGGCTATTTCCTTTTCAATTTTCTTTCAGTCCTGCTTGCACTGAAGAAAGAGTCCCTTTTCTGCACTTAGCGAGTCTGAGTCTTCAATAACTTTCATTCTTTCTTTTAAACAGAGAAAGAAGGCTTTGTACTTGAAGACATTGTTTTGTTGTCGTATCTTTACTTTGTAGTTATGGCAAACGATGCTGGTTTTCCATTTATAAAATTGCTAACGTTTTTTAGTTAAAATAAATTTCTTGCAGCTGGGCACAGTGGCTCATGCCTGTAATCCTGGCACTCTGGGAGGCCGAGGCAGGAGGATGGCTTGAGCTCAGGAGTTCGAGACCAGCCTGAGCAAGAGTGAGACCCATCTCTACTAAAAATAGAAAAAAATTAGCCAGGCATGGTGGCGCATGCCTGTAGTCCCAGTTGCTTAGGAGGCTGAGGCAGGAGGATCGCTTGAGCCAAGGCATTTGACTGGGCTGATGATGGTGCCATTTGCTGAAATAAAGGAGACGGGTCTGAGAAGGGCAGTGCCAGGTTCTGAGCACTTTGGACACTTGGAGGTGCCTGTGGGACTCGGAGGTGGAGATGTTCAGCTGCAGCAAGTCGACACCCAGGTGTGGCCGCTGGAGACGGGTCTGGGCTGCCCCCAGGCCGGGGACTGCACTGGTGCCAACTTCCCACAGCCTCTGCCCTGCTGCCCACCGCTAGGGCCAGGAGGGGGAAGCTGGCAGCAGCTAGTGAGGAAGGAAGAGGAAGAGTGAAGGAGAAGTGGTGGCCGCATGGGAACTCACATCCTGAATTTCATCTTCCTCACCTCCTCCTCCTCCTCCTCCTCGCTGGGGGGTTTCCCAGGAAGAGAAGTAAAAGCCAGGGGGAGGCCTTAGTGGAGGGCACTGAGGGGCAGAGAGCAGGGGGGCCTTGCTGTGTCAGCGCCTGGGCACCAGATGGGGGGGACCCAGCAGTGACAGAGCTCGGGGACACAGGACCAGGGGGTGCCACTGGGCCAGCCCCGCATGGAAATTCCGAGAGAGCACCCTCCACCCTGAGCCATCCCATGAAGCAACAAGTCCTCGGAGATTTCAACAACAGCATCGTCCATAAAGCTAGAATAATAATAATAATAACAACAACAGCCCTTGTCTTAAGAGCCTTCTAGGTGTCTGGAAGTCTGCTGAGCACTTTCTTTCATCTGACTCCAGTCGGGTGGCCAGAGCCACCTGATCTCTTCGAGGTGCTGATCCAGTAACATTTCTCTGTGCCACATGGGAAGGAGGTGACGAGACCCATTTGACAGACCAGACAACTGAGGCTGAGAACAGTGGGGACCTTGGCTGAGATTCGAACTCTGGATCTGTCAGTTGCAAGGTTCCCAAGCAGCCCCTCTGGCCCAGCACAGCACCCGCCTGTCTCGGGCCACTCTCCCCTCCTCTTCCTGCGACCTCCCCTCCTTCCACCCCGCTTGCCCTCTCTCTCTGTCTATGGAAATAAAGATTGTTTTCAGTGGTGGGGGAGGCGGATTTTAAAAAACAAAAGAAAAAAAAATAGATTGTTTTCAGTGGACTACACTTTATGACCCATGAAAGACAATTTGAAAATCATGCATTGTTTCCACTAAGGAAAAACTATAAAATTAAATCATTCACTTTTGTATGTCTTTCTCTCTCTTTTTTCCACCTAATAATTCACTTGACCCTCAATAAAGGGGAAAAGTTTCTTAATCTTCCCTAAGGTAAGGGTTTTGATTTCCACTGTTTCAGAGATGCTTACAGACACTCCACCCCTCCTCTTGGTGCCCGCGTCCCCTGGCCTGGGCCAGACCCCCAGATTTCCTGCAGAGACCGTTGCAGGGGCCTCTGGGCTGTGCTCCCTTCCTCCCAAGGACTCCTCCCCCGTCTGTGCCAGAGTGACCTTCCTGCGACACAGATCTCCTGCCCCTTCTCTGCTTAAACGCTTCTGTTCCGTTCCCATGACCTACAAGATGAAGGCCAAGTGGCATGTCATCAGAAGCCCTTCAAATCGTGGCCTTAGTTGACCTTGTAGCCCTAGCTCCTGTCCGCCCATCCCCTCTCCCCAGGTGCAGGCCACCCAGCCACACGGGGCAATCCACCCTTCCTGGGCTATGGCTTCCTGCTGCCCCACCTTTGCTAGCGTGCTTCCCCCTACCTGGGGTGCCCTTCCTGCTCACCCCATCCCTCCCGAAATCTGGCCGATTTTTATAAGCGTTTCCTCTGCAAAGCCTTCCACAACCCCGGGACTGTCACCATGAGCTGTTCCCTGCCATTCTGTTCCTTCCTCTAGTAGATCTCATCAGGGGCTTGTTTTTATGGTTTCGTGCTCCTCTCCCCAGCTAGACCTTAAGCTCATTGAGGCCTCTGCCTTCTTACCTCCAGTCCCCACCCTCCCCCCAAGCACCGAGCACCTGGGACCCAGGCACTGTTGAACTGAAATGTGGACTGAAATCTTTCTCTGAGTCCCATCTTCACATTCCCGGTAAAGGGAGTTAATGGCTGGTCGCTAGGCTCTCAAAGCCACTCTGCCTCTGCTTTTGATTACCAGTGACGTGGTTCTGGCAAGATGTCACTTCTTCCAGGAAGCCTTCCAGGTTTGGCATCCCTCCTACTAGAGTTTCCTTAGCACCTGCATTCATGCACTCATCACCCATCCCTCTCCCCACAAGTCTGAGGACACCTCCCTTGAGGACGGGGACTGTGGGTCTGGTCCACAAAAGATACCTGGCAGTAGGTCACAGTTGTAGAGCAATTTCATCATGCCACGTGCGCTGTGAGTACTTTATGTGTACTAACTTATGTAATTATCAAGACCAACCCATGAGGGGGATGCTATTAGCCCCATTTTACGGAGAGGCAAACTGAAGCCAGAGAGGTTCTAAACTTGCACAAAGCCACACAGCTAGTGGAGGAACGAGGATTAGAATCTAGGTGCTCCGGCTCCAGAGCCCAGCTGTTACCCACTCTATGGGATCAATTGCATAATTGAGTAAGGGGAATTGGGGCTGAAGCTCAAGGAGCCCTGGCCCGCCCAGGACTCTAGCTTCCCCCAGGAGACACAGTCCAGCCCCAGCCTGCAGGGAGTTACCACGGCCAAGGTCTGTACTAATAAAGCGTTCTTGGTGAATAGCATTTTGATAAAGACTTGCTGTTCTTCTCTGCCCTGAGAAGCCACCCCGTTTCCTGCTGCCCCGCAGGGAGGTCCTGGGAATGGCTGACATTGCTTTGCTGATGAATGAGCTCCAGAGGAGCTTTAGTAACAAAGGACCTCACAGTGCCAGGCCTGCTGCCAGCGCTCCCCTGGCTGGTGGGCCCAACATATGGCTCCAAAAGTGAAATAGGCACGTAATCTTTGACCCAGCAACTCCACTTGGAGAAATTTATCCTAAAGACCTATCCAGGCCGGGTGCGGTGGCTCACGCCTGTAATCCTAGCACTCTGGGAGGCCGAGGCAGGTGGATCACTCAAGGTCAGTGGTTCCAAGCCAGCCTGAGCAAGAGCAAGACCTCGTCTCTACTAAAAATAGAAAGAAATTAATTGGCCAGCTAAAAATATATAGAAAAAATTAGCCAGGCATGGTGGCGCATGCCTGTAGTCCCAGCTACTGGGGAGGCTGAGGCAGAAGGATTGCTTGAGCCCAGGAGTGTGAGGTTGCTGTGAGCAAGGCTGACGCCATGGCACCCTAGCCTGGGCAACAAAGTGAGACTCTGTCTAAAAAAAAAAAAAAAAAAAAAAAATGACCTAGCCATATAATTCCTCAAACCTGTATATATGAGGCCGGGCGCGGTGGCTCACGCCTGTAATCCTAGCACTCTGGGAGGCCGAGGCAGGTGGATAGCTCAAGGTCAGGAGTTCAAGACCAGCCTGAGCAAGAGCGAGACCCCGTCTCTACTATAAATAGAAAGAAATTCATTGGATAAAAATATATGTAAAAAAAGAAAATTAGCCGGGCATGGTGGCACATGCCTGTAGTCCCAGCTACTCGGGAGGCTGAGGCAGAAGGATTGCTTGAGCCCAGGAGTTTGAGGTTGCTGTGAGCTAGGCTGATGCCACGGCACTCTACAGCCCGGGCAACAGAGTGAGACAAAAAACAGAGTGAGAAAAAAAAAAAAAAAAAAAACAAAGAAAAAAAACAAAAACAAAAATGGTAAAAGTAACATACAATGTCTGAAAATAGAAAAAAAATCTAACCAACATAAAATCTGTTTAATGTATTTCTGTACAGTCTTTACGTATGCATACTTTATAGGGTTTTTTTAAATTGTAAAACACTACAGGCTTTAAAAAAATAAGTACAATATAAAGGGCATTCAAGAGAGGAAGTCCACTCGACTTCCCATCCTGAAAACACATACTTCTCCTAAGGGGTAACCACTGTTGAGAACAGTTAGAAGCATGTATAGAGGTTTTTTCTTTTCCTTTTTCCTTTTAAGTAATATATATTTTGGTAGACTCCATATCGTTTTGCAGTTTGCTTCCGTGTGGCATGAGCATGTATCCTCTTACGTATTAATACATGCAGATTCATGTCTTAGGATTTTCGTGAAATGAGCTAATATATGCAAAGTACTTAAAACAATGCCTAGCTCCTGGAAAGCACTCAATAATTCTTAACTGTTGTCTTTGTCATTATCTACTCTATTTTATTCTTTTTAATGGATACACAGTATTCTATAGTTTGGATATAGCATAGTTTATTTTTGTAACCACTTAAATTATCTTAAATTTTTGCTATTAGAAATAATTCTTGCGTAATTGCGTGGGTTTTTCTGTAGGTTAAATTTCCAGAAGTGAAATTCCTAGGTCAGAGGATAAACATATTTTTAGTTTAGTAAAAGGTTGTCATGTTTCCTCCAAAAATGTTGTGACAGTTTCCCCTCATTGCTGTGTATGAGTGCTCATTTCTGCACATCCCTGCTTACATTGGATATTATAAGCCTTTTGCCTATTACATGAAACCATAGGCAATGCGCATTTTTTACATAGTTGAAACATAGTGTATAGAGATTTTTGTATCTATTTTTTCCCATTTAACATATATCCATTCTTACATGCGTAGGAAACATGGTAGTCCCAGTTTGAAGGCAGAACTGGAGTAAAAAAAAGAACGCTTACTCCTGGAATAGCAAATAGTACACTGTCATCACAGTATAGGGAAAGAAATCCTAGACATTTGGGTTGGGCTGAAAAGCACAAAACACTAAATGTCTAGTGCTTTTTCCCTTAATTTAGTAATTCTTGGTAAGCTGTCGAATGTTTTTGGGATGAGGAGAAATATGCTGAGAGTTGTGTTTTAGGGATATGATCTTGTGTGGAGTAAAACAGATTGGAATGGCCATACAGAAACAGACCAATTGACAGTGTTGAGAGTGTTTCATCGATCCGGGTGACAGGTAATGTTATACTTGGAGGTGGTGGCAGAATGAATAACAGTAGACAGATGTAATAGAGAGATGAAAAGTACAAGAGAGATACAAAAGGAATGGATAGGAGCATGGAAAGGTGGAGGTAGAATCTGCAGAGTTTGTGTGGGAGCTGGGGTCCAAAAGAGTGTTTGGAATCAAATCTTGAAATTTGGGAGTTTCACATCCTGCTGATAAGAAATGTAATGACAGGCCACCATCAGATTAGGAAAGTCAGGTGCAAGAACTAGACTGGAGGAAAAGATGAATTTCATTTCAGACAAATTGAGGCTATTGTCATTTAAACTGAAATCCATATACAGTTGGAAGTTTGACTCAAAGCATTCTGAGTGGGGACAATTGAAAGATTTGGGAAATAACATCCTAGATGTGATAATTGAGCCTGTGGAAGTGATGTTCCTGTAGAGAAACAGGGGGGAAAAAGGAGAGAGCCAAGATAAAAGATCTTGGGGATGGATATCTTCATGTAAGACACATAAAGAGGAACCAGATTTAATTAAAATATTTTTACAATGACTATTTTTTTTAAACAGTTTCAGAAGCTATACAAAGACTATTTCTAACATTTGATATTGGTCTAGTTAGACTGTACCTACATCCCCCAAAAGTCCATTCACACTTTTTGCTTTTTTTCTCCCTGTTCTCCTATTGCTCCAATCCAAATCCTGCTCATTCAGAATCCCTTTTCTTCCATAATTATTTACTTACTACGTCAACCTTAAGGGTCTGATCTAAAGCTGTAGATAGCTTAGTGGTTAAAACCCCAGAAACTAGGTCAGAGACCATACTGTTTATCACTCATTTGCTGTGACTTTGGCAAGTGTCTTAATCAGTGCCCTATTTTACATATTGAGGACAATAATACCCCCTACAGTTCCGTAGGTCATTGTGAGGAATACATATTCAGTCCTTGATATGATGTCTGATATTTCATAAGCTCTGGGTAATTGTTAGTTCTTGTATTATTCTTTTCTTCCATCCCTGTATATTACTATAATGAAATGCATTTTTTCCTATTCTGTCCCTGTGTGATCATAAGCAATATATATTTTGTATAACCTCTGTTACCTTTGGTTCCATACCAGTAAAAAACCTGCATTTATTTCTTCCAAGGATTAGAGATGATACATGTAAAGTACTGACCATGATGACTGGAAGAGAGCAGGCATTCAGTAAATGCTATCGTCATTAAGTTATACATTAATGGTATTTGCTTCTGTTTCATCGATTCGTTTTGAGTATTTAGAGAAGGGGCCATTCCACTTAGCCCCTAGTTTTGTTTTGAGGACCAGGTTATTGTGAGGGCCACATGGAATGATCCAGATGAAACCTCTACAACATGTAATGAGATATTTGCTTCCAATTATTTTTCCAGAGAATGAAAAAATAGAAAAATTACTTGCTGATAATGTTGTAGGTAGGGAAATCAGAATTAGATTGTACAGTTTCAAATTACTTTTTTTAGTGGTTTTCTTTGCCTTTCCCTTTACTTTGTCTTGCTTTCACTCAAACTCTAAAATCTTTTATTGAAGTCTTTTCTACTATCTTAAATTGTCAGATCTGACAGATCTCAAATTGGTGCTCAATGTACCATTTTTAATGCTCTTTGTTTTTTAGAACCTTCTTTGAAAATGTCATAACTCCAGTTGTTAATTTAAAAAAATCATTTTTCTCTGTACTTCCTACTGTGAAAATGGAGTCTGATACATTTTTATCTGGGGAAGTGGAAATACTTGACCTATTTTTCAATTTCCCTATAATTTGAGATTCAGCTCTCAAAGTCAATTTAATTTTCGATGGGGATGTTTTCTATGAAGGTAAAGTTAAGTTACTGGAAGGAAGGGGAGCAAATTTTCTGAATTATTTTAGAAGCCTTGAACGAATAAAATACAGTTGCAAGAAATATGTGAACCACAGCAGTGTTAGCACATATTGGAGATATGACAAGTTAATAGTGATGATAAATAATGACAGTGACCACTTATTGAGAGCTTATTGTTTTTATGCATCTATGGATTTTACATCTATTCATTCTGTAGCTTTAGTTCTATGAAAGGAATCTGTATATTGCCTCAGATTCTTACAAAGTGGACTCAATATTATGGTCTAGGTAGGCTGATTTAGATTTCAACTTTTGTCACCTGTATGCCCCAACTCACATTGTTCATTGTGAAATGTGCATCCTTGCTGGACCTGCTTTCCACCCTGTCTTTCCAAGTAGGAAACAATAATGTAGAGTGAAAAGAACATGGATGTTGCAGTTAGATTTTGATGGGAAATCCTAAAGGTATACATAATTTAGGGTACTTTCCTTAGCCTCAGTTGATCCTCATTTCTAATATGAAGATAGTATCTGGTTGTTGTAAGGATTGCATCAGATGTATCTAACTGCCAGATTCCCACCAAATGTGTTTGTTTCTTTTCCTCTTTCTCCACTCTCTGTCCCCTTTCTCCCCCTCTTCTTCCCCTCTACGATAAAACTGTAACCTTTGTCCTAGAAATTTCATTGCTTTCCATAGGTGTGCTCAGTCTTAACTTTTCTGACTTCATCCATCTCCTTATCCTTCTGTTGTTCTACCTATTTTTGTAAAACTCTTTCCACCTAACTCAGCCACTCAACAGATGAACACCTATTTCCACCTTTATCCCAGGCCCTCTAGGTTTTTGGTCACAGTGCAAAGGCCATCAATTTTGTCCCAGATCCTAGATGAAATGCTGACCTTACAAATGGGCTGTGTCTCCAAATTAGTTTCTAATTTAGCTTGAAATTTCAATTCCATTTTCTATGAATAATAGAAGCAATATTATAATGGTGGTCCTGCTTCCAGGCCAAAAGCCTAGAAACAAAAGCATGTTTAAGTCATAAGTTAATTAAAATCCATTATATTTGTACCAAAATAAAAGAAAATAATAAAATGAAAAAATATTCAGTAGGAAGTAGCAATGTACCTTGAACATCATAGAATGTAATTGATGGAAATTCTACAAAGAGCTTACAAATGGTTTAAGGATTGCAGTGTTTTAATATTATGGTAATTTTTTTTTTTTTTTTTGAGAGAGAGTCTTGCTGTGTTGCCCTGGGTAGAGTTAGTAGCGTCATTGTAACTCACGCTGGTCTCAAATTTTGAGCTCAAGCAATCCTCCCGCCTCAGCCTTCCAGTGTGCTAGGATTACAGGTGTGAGCCACCGTGCTGGCCTAATATTATGGTTAATTAAAAAAAACCCTTTCTATTACAGAAGATCACTGTGAGAATGCTAATTTATTAGCTATATTTATAGTTTTATTTAGGCTCACAAATGGAATGGAGAGAGAGTAAGGCATTTTCCATTGGATAAATCCATCTCCTATCTCCAAAAATCCTCCCTGTTGCTTAGCCTGTTTGTTCTTTCTTTAGTTCTGAGAACTTTCCTTTTTTACTGAAATCTTTGATACTCCTAATTTAGGACTTGATTCAGGGCTGAGATTCAATGGTCTATGTCTGCTGTACAGTAATATTTTTCAAACCATAGGTTAAGATCCATAGGTATGTTGTGAAATAACAATACCGTAGGATGTAACCAGCATAAAACAAAAAAGGGAAGGAATATAAAATATATAAATGTATAATATATGGTAAAGGTAAATAATGTCTCTTGAAATGTTTGTTGGGTCATAACATAAAAATATTTCTTACCTTGGGTGTGGTAAGACATTAAACAAACACATTGCATCTAGTAAAAAGATTCCCTTTTCCAAATTATTTAGATATTTTATAGCAAGCTATTTTGGTCAAGTTTTTGCTTTTATGCAGCTCATTCTTCATGATTAAGACTGCCTTGTCACCTCACACCTACACATTAAGTGAGACAGTCAATGCATGCTTACACATATCTTGAGTAATGTAGAGTGGGTGTTACTGGGCTGAGTCCCCACAATTTTTTGTGTGCATGTTAACTGTTGAACTCCTTTGATGCCTTAATTTAAAATAAATGACTAAGAAGAGCTAGAACTTGAATGGAATATAGCTAGACTTAATACATTATTTGCTAGCTTAGTTGTCTGACTTGATTTTAAAAGATGTGTTTTCCTGAATTTTTTCTTATTCTTACATGTTTTTAGAGTCACACAATAAAAATTTACATTTAATGACTAATTAAATGTATTTGTTAATACATACTCCTTTTTCTAATGATTTTCTTACATATAAATATTTTTCAATTGTATTCTTGTTTTCTCTGAATTTTACTTTGTTGTAATAAATGTATTCATTAATATCACTTGCCTCTGTGGCCCACAATCATAATAATAATTACATTTGCATCTAAATATTAATAGAAGAATTTTGTATTATTATAATAAAGAATATACTTGTTTTGAAGTTTTATCCTTATGTGAGATGTTATAGAATGTGGTATAAACAGTCACTATACTCTTTTACTAAACACCTTTCTTTTAGGCAAGAAAGGAAAACATATAAATCTTATCAGGTTTGAGAATATTTCAGTTATATAATCAGGATAACCTCTCTTTTAATTTTTTAAAATAATAGGTCTAAGCTGGGTGCAGTGGCATGTGCTTATAGTCCTAGCTATTCAGGAGGCTGAGGCAGGAGGATTGCATGAGGACAAGAGTTCAAGGCCAGACTGAGCAACATAGTGAGACCTTGTCTGTTTCTTTAAAAAAAAAAAAAAAAGGTCTGTTTTTGGCTTGGGCTGACATAATGCAAGTTATGATCTCTTTTGTTTTATTTTCCATATTGTATACATAGTGAAATGTGAATGTTAACAATTTAAAAAAATAATACATAATAATTGGTTTTTTTTCCTATGCTGGAAGGATGACCTCATAATAATAATAAGTTATTATTTTATGAAGAGGGGAGGGGAGTGAGGACGGGATTCAATTTCTTTTTTTTTTTTGAGACAGTCTCACTCTGTCGCCCTGGGTAGAGTACAGTGGTGCCGTGGTAGCTCACTGCAGCCTCAAACTCCTGGGCTCCAGCGATCCTTCTGCCTCAGCCTCCCCAGTAACTGGGACGACAGGTGTGCAATGCAATGCCCAGCTAATTTTTCTTTTTTTAGTAGAGATGGAGTCTCCCTCTTGCTCATGCTGGTCTTGAACTCCTGACCTCAAGCAGTCCTCGTGACTCAGCCTCCCAGAGTGCTAGGATTACAGGCATGAGCCACCACAACTGGCCAATAAGTTATTATTGAGATTCCATAATTTTTGCTTAAATGTTTCTATGAATAACTCTTATTCTTTTTCCTGTCATAATTATGTGATCTGCTGGTAGAGGTTGGCTAATGAATTACTGTAATAGTTGGAAAAAAAAGTTGTTTCTTAAAACATTAACTGGAAAACTTACCATTAGCCATTATAATGAAAATAAAATTTTACCTTGAACAGTCACCATTTGATAAAGGACAAAGAGGTTGCCATTGTACGTGTTCCTCTCTGACCTTGTTTGTCGTATTTTCCTAAGGAATGACAGACTGGTGGTGGTGTCTTAGTCACTTCCCTTTCCTGTCCTATACTTCTTGCTCAGATAATTCCCAATATGCTTTTACACTTTGCTTTCCTAAAATCATAAAATTTTAGGGTTGAAGGTGGCCTTGAATTTCTTCTGGTTCACTTGCTATATTTTGTATGTGTTGAAACTGAGCCTTAGAGTTTTAGTGTGACTTGGTGGATATTATTCAGCTACTTAGTGCGTAACAGAGCCTGGGTATCAAGAGTTGTTCCCACTTTCACCTGACAGGGAGTCAGTGCCAACTAAAATGTGTTAAATTGAGCCAACTCTACCCACTATGCCATTCTCTAGGTGACTGGCACATCGCTGCATTTCATCTTCTTAATAAGGGCAAGATCACATAGTTGAAACTGTGCCCACGATCCTCTATAGTGCATTCTTTCTGGACCCAAAACCCAGTCTAACAAAAAGACTCGGAAGTCAAGTTCGAATAAAAAAATTCCCGTACTGCTCTGCTCTTTAGCAGTTATTTTCTTAAATTGTTTCCTATAGTAATCAACCATTTTCAAAGTTATGCTTTTCCTCTAAGTCTTCAAAGAAATCTTTGGCTTCTCTTATGCTATCGATTTTTTTCAGAAGCTCCTGATTGTTTCATTTGTTTCTTTCTGTCATCCATGTAACAAAAATTTTGTATCCCCTTAATATATTGAAATAAAAAAAAAAAAAAACTTTGAAAGGAGGGTCTTAGTTTCCTCATTTTTCAGGTAAGGAAATGGAGGCTTAAGTGATTTGCCCAAAGTCTCGTAGTTGGTAATTGGTAGAGCTGAGATTCAAATCCAGGTCAGACTTTATATATCACGTTCTTTTTTCATTATGTATTTTTGAGAATATGGTTAGCTAAACATTGAAAGCAAGCAGTTATCTAGAATTATAGTCTTGTGGCATTAAAGCTTTTATATTCTACTTAATTTACATCTGAAAATAATGTGCTATTAATCTTCTTTTTGAGATGACAGTTCCTGGATTTACACGTGGTGCCTTCATAATTCTGTTGCTCATTAGTTCTGTGGCTAATTATCCCAATGGAGGAGTAACACAGTCATGCCATGGAATGATTCCTGAACATGGTCATAGTCCACAGTCTGCTCCTGTTCACAACATTTCAGTGAGTCAGATGACATTCAGACCAGGAGATCAGATCGAAGGTACTGTGCTGGAATTAACTTACTTATGTTTTGAGTTTCACTTTTTTACTGTTCATGGCTCTTTATTATTGTTGGATTTGGACTATTTCACTTAAATCCATTCACTTGTTTTTGTAAGATACTACCATATTATACTTCCTATTTTTTCTTTCACTATTACAGATGGCTGTATTACTTAAGTTGCATGTAAACCTATTCAGAAACCCATTCAGAACAAGTTTTAAAATAAGTTTTTATCATTATTTAATATATCTTTATTAGTACTATTACCTCAATAGAATAGAAAAAGAAAGTTTATTTCTTTTTTCTTTTTTCTTTTGCAGTGGTTCTGTCATTTGAAAGAAAGTTTATTTTATCTTGTCTAAATTATAATAAACCCTTGTCTTTCTTGACATAACGTAATCTTAGGTTTCCCCGATCCCTCTGGCAAAATGTAGGCGGATTGTTAAAGGTATATCTATAACAGCATTTTGCAAACTTTATTTTTTGCAACTCTAGAAATACAAAATATTAATAGGTACTCTCTAACAAAAAGGGTGTATGGAGAAATAAATTTGGAATGCCTTGTGTGATATATAATATACCTCTTAGAGTTTCACACTGCATAGTGGGATATTAAACACCCTAAGGGATTTGCAGTAAAGAAATAAATTATTTACTTTCATCTAGCATTTTCCAAACTAATTTAACCCTATGGACGGTCCCTTGACCATCACCTACTTTTTTCTCCCTCTGTGGAGGGACTATTACTATCTCATAGAGTGAATGTCCTATTATGGAGCATAATTTAGAACTTCTTTGTCTGTAAGATGATTTCTATTTTTTTCTCTCCAGGAGTACTTTCGCATATGTACACTTGATTCTAACTGTGATGTACCTCCTCTAAACATTCCTCTACATATTCCTTTTTGGGATGTTGCTAAATCTTTTAACTTATCTTTTTGTCTATTTCTCAGTTACTTTGTCAGGGCAACCATTTAAAGGCTTTCTCCTGGAAGCTCGTGATGCTGAGGATTTGAGTGGTCTTCCCATTGGCTCCTTCACATTGATTGACAGTCAAGTGTCACAACTTTTGACCTGTGAAGACATACAGGTTTGTGTTCACAGTTGACCCTTGAACCACACAGGGGTTAGGGGTGCTGGCTTCCTGCTCCCCGCCTTTCTCTACACAGTCAAAAATCTGCATATGACTTTTGACTCCCCCCAAAACTTAACTACTAATAACCTACTGTTGACCGGAAGCCTTATCCATAACATAAATAGTCTATAAATGCATATTTTGTATGTTATATGTACTACATCCTATATTCTTACAATAAAGTAAGCTAGAGAAAATAAAATGTTATTAAGAAAATCATAAGGAAGACAGAATATATTTATTTATTAAGTGGAAGTGGATCATCATAAAGGTCTTCATTCTTGTCTTCACTTGTGTTCTTGAATAGGCTGGAGGAAGAGGAGAGGTTGGTTTTACTGTCTCAGGGTTAGAAGAGGTAGAGGAGGTAGAAGGGGAGGCAGGAGAGGCAGGCACACTCAGTGTAACTTTATGGAAATGCGTCGTAATTTCTGTCTGACATTTTTGCTTTTTCATTTCTCTAAAAATGTTGCTATACAGTACCAATCCTTCTTCCACTGTTTGCTTTAGTTTCAGCGCCATTATCAGAGAAGAGTCTCCACTGTAAAAGAAGTCAAGAGCCCTTCTGCTAGCTTGTTTAATGTCAGTTTGTTTTCTGGCACTGCTTCTTCTGCGTCTTCTTCCTCATTGTCTGGCACTGGTTTGGAAGCTCTCATCTCCATCAAGTTGTCTTCTGTTAATTCCTGTGGTGTGGTGTCTATTAGCCATTGAACATCTCCAAGATCCATATCTTTTTTTTTTTTTTTGCCCCCAATGCACTGGAACTTGCACCTCTCCTTCAAGTCTTTTATTTTCTGAGTTAAAAAAAAAAAACAAAAACCAACACAACCGAAAAAGCTGACAAAAGAAGGACAAAGCCTCTGGATGAGCCAGAGACGACATGGCAGGAGACAAGCTGCAGGTCGGGCCTAGCTGGGTCTGCAGAGACTTCCTTGGGGGCCAAAGTCCCAAGGCCTTGGGCATTTGGGGTTTGCCAGGGGAGAGGTGGGTCATTTAAAAAAATATATATACTGTACACATCTATATGAAGCGCCCTGTGCTGGGGCAGGTGGGAACAAGGTCATGGGATCTGGGCCCGCTTTCTTCTGGGACGAGCCTCCCTGCAGGCTCACTGGCTTGGCCAGCATGGGGACCCTGCATCTGGCTGTCTTCTTCTCAGGGAGGGGAAGTTAAAAATTCAGTTCCAACCCATGGCAGGCAGAGGTAGGCTGAGGTCAGAGGTGTGGGATGGTCACTACTTAGTTAAGAGATCCTTGTGCCTGGCGCCTGTGCCCCTCACACACGGCTCTGCTGTCTTCTTTTTCTTCTGGAATGGTAATTCAGGATCTTTGGTTGAGCTCTTTTTTGCTTTCTTCTTTTCCTTTTTTTCCTTGTCTTTTTTTTTTTTTCTTGTCAGATTTCTGCTTCTCTTTCTTGGTCTTTGGGTTGCTTTGATTGCCACCTTCCACCTTCACCACCCCCTTTGGAAGCTCCCCTTTTGGCTTGTCCTTGGTCCCCTGGGAGCCAGAAGATCCCCTTCCCCTTCTTCTCCTTGACGTTACCACTTGATTTGTCTTTCTTAGCTTTTCCCTTGGAAGTCACGGAGGCCTTTTCTGGGGACACAGCGCCCTCCCCGCCTTCCCCAGCGGTGGCCAGCTGTTTCTTCTTCTTGCTCTTGGGGGCCTTGGTAGCCAGCTGGTCTCCTGACAGCTTCCGTGTGCGGCCCTTCTTGCTGCTCTCCTTGGTGGCATCCATGGCTGCCTTCTTTTCCTGCTCCAGCAGCTCTGTGAGGACCTTTGCCGCTGAGGCCTGCACCTGGGCCTCACTGAGGGGCCAGGACTCTCCCAGGAGTTGCTGGGTGATGTCGTTCTGCAACGCCAGTGTTGACGCTTGGGTGTGCCTGGCCCCCTTCTTGGGCTTCCGGGGCTTCTGAGACATGATGCCTGAAGTGGGCTCTTTTTTGCTTGTTTTAAGGGACGTGATGCCTGCTGCCTGTTGGGCCTCTGCCTCCCACTTGCCATGCGGGTCATCTTTGATGGCCGGAGTTGAGGAAACTGAGGGGTTGGAGTCTGGCCTGGGAGTGGCCTTTGAGGCCTGGGAATTGGCTGAGGTTAGTCCAGGAGTCACATAACCTGAGAGGAGAGACTGGGAAGGCGCCACCACGTCATCCTCGCTGGAGTCTGTGGTCTCCTCCACCAAGGCCTCCCTGCTGGAGGTGGGTGCACCTGGCCGGTAGGCTGACTTGGCCATCTGGGGCCCTTCAGCATCCTCCTCACTCCCTGAAGAGCTGTCGCTGCTGTCCTCACTGTCATCTGAGCTCCCAGGGGCTTTGGCCTTGGGGTGGCCCAAGGGAGTGGTTGTGGCCTGCTGGCTGTCAGGAAGCTTGGGTTTTCTGGGATTACTGGTCACTCCAGTCTGGACAGCGGCGCTCTGGGAACCCGTCACAGGGAATGTTCCTACAGCACTGTCAACCTGAGTGGCTGGTCCCTGCTGTTTCTTGCCGTCTGATACCCAGCTGGACTCCTTGCTGTTGCCAGCCCCAGCAACGCTGGCTTTGGGGTTTGTCCTTGGGTGAGTGGTGGACACGGTCACATTGGCTTTAATGGCAGAAGTCAAGCACTGTGTGGCGGGGATCATGTCCTCATCCTTGCTCTCGGAGGAGGAGCTCTTGGCTGTGCTCTCTGAGGCCCGGACCTTCCTCAGGATGCTCGCAGCCTGGGCTTGCGCGGGGGGTAGCAGCTGGGCCAGCTGGACTACGATTAGGGTCGATAAAAATCAGAG
Source organism: Lepilemur septentrionalis (assembly GCA_963573855.1). Classification (NCBI taxonomy): domain Eukaryota; kingdom Metazoa; phylum Chordata; class Mammalia; order Primates; family Lepilemuridae; genus Lepilemur; species Lepilemur septentrionalis. The sequence goes on from CAUYMX010003522.1 coordinate 17,687, forward strand.
GGATTTTAATCACCTGGCTCGCCAGCAGCTCTTCCTCACTGCTCTCCGAGGACCCCGCTGCTTTCTTGTCTGCGGGTGCCAGGGCCAGGGTCTTGCTTCTGGCGGGTATCAAGTTATCATTCTTCTGAGGAGACAAGACCTGGGCTGGGGTCACGGCTGCCGGGGCCTCCCCTTCACCGTCTGACTCCTCCCTGCTGCTCTCCCAAGTCCTCCTCCTGCTTCCCCTCCTGGGCCTGGGCGGCTGCGGGCCCTGTCTTCCCAGGGCGCGCTGGGGCAGCCCCTTTCCTCGGGGACTTCTTGGCAGGGGCTGAGGCGGCTCTGACTTGGAGGGTCTTCCCCAGAGGCTTTGCCGGAGCTGGCGCCTCCTCCTTGCTGTCCAACTCCTCCTCACTGCTCTCTGAGTCTCCTCTCTCTGCCCTGTCTGGGCCTGGGCTGCTGTGGCCCCCGCCTTCCCCACGCTTGGCATAGGTGCTTGGGCCCTCACTGAGATGGCACTGTTCTGGAGGGTTCTCACTGGTGGCTTTGCCTTGGCTGTGGACCCCTGTTTGGTTTGAGCAGCTGGAGCGACAACTTTTCCCGGAGATGACGTTGCCCCTTTGGCTGAAGACGCTCTGGTGGCAGCTGGGTTGGCTTTGGCCAGAGGCACTTTCACCGAGGCCTTTACCTGTGCCGGAGTCGTGGCCGCGTCCTCACTGTCGGATCCCTCTCACTGCTCTTGGAGTCTTCCTGCGCCTCTGCTTTGACTTGGGTGACTGCAAGTCCCGTCTTCCCAGGGAGGACTGGGGTAGTCCCTGGCCCTGAGGGCCCCGTGGTGGGCACTGAGGCAGCCTTTGCTTGGAGGCCTTTCCCCACAGACTTCGCCTGTCCCGCTGCTGCCGCAGGAGCCGTCTCCTCCTCCTCACTCTGACTCCTCGCTGCTTGAAGAGTCCTCCTCTGGTCTCTGGGCTGGCGGAGCCACCGCTCCTGCTTTCCAGGGGGCTGCAGTGCCCACTCGCACAGAGGTGGTCTTGGCAGACGCTGGGGTACCGCGGGTGCCTTTCTTTGGGGAGGCCTTGGTCTGAGGAGTTTTCAGAGTTGGTTTTGCCTGAGCTGGAGGCACGGCTGCTGGCCCCTCCTCCTCGCTGTCACACGACTCCTCGCTGCTGTCTGAGTCTTCCTTAGACCTTTCAGCCTTGACCAGCGTGGCCACAGGCCCTGCCTTCTGAGGGCCCACTGGGACAGTCCCCTTTCCCAACGGCACCTTGGCAGGACTGGAGGCAGGTCTGACTTGGAGGATTTGTCCCGAGGGCTTTGCCTGGGCCGGGCCCCGGCCCTGGGTGCCTCCTCGTCGCTGTCTGACGACTCCCTGCTGCCGCTCGTTGGGTCCTCCTGCTTCCCCACCCGGGCACAGGGGGCTGCGGTCCCCGCCTTCCCAAGGAGCACTGGCATGGCGCCTTTCCCCGAGGGCCTCACACCCGTGGCAGAGGCAGGTCTCACCCGGGGGTTTTTCCCCACGGGCTTTGCCTGGGCCAGGCTCACAGCCGCTGGGGCCTCCCCGTCGCTGTCCGACTCCTCGCTGCTGCTCCCCGAGTCCTCCTCCCGCTTCCCCGCCCGGGCCTGGGCAGCTGCAGGCCCTGTCTTCCCGGGGAGCGCGGGGGCAGCTCCTTTCCTCGGGGTCCCCCTTGGCAGGGGCTGAGGGGGCTCTAACCCGGGGGTCTTCTCTGAGGGCCTCCCCGGAAGCGGGGCCTTGGCAGCCAGTGTCTCCTCCTCACCTTCAGACGAGTCCTCCTCCGGCTTCCCTGCTTTGGCCTATGGCCCTGCCTTCCCAGGGGGTGTTGGGTGGGCCCTTTCCCAGGGTGCCCCTGGGCAGGGGCCGAGGCAGCTCTGACCTGAAGAATTTTCTCGGAGGCTTTTACCTGGCTGGGGGTCCCCGCAGGGGCCTCCTCCTCACTTTCAGAGGACTCTTCGCTACTCTGACTCCTCTTCTGGCTTTTTGGTTGTCCTAGCGGGGGTGAGGGCACCTGCTCTGACCTGGGGGTGACATCCCCCACCTTCCCAGGGGCTGGGGCTGCCCTTCTCGCTGGAGGCTCCTCGGCAGGGACTGACGGGGCTTTGACCTGGGCTGGTTTTACTGCGGGTTTCGCCTCTACGTCTGTCTCGTCGCTTGAACCCGGGGTGTCCTCGCTGGAGCTGTCGGTCTGGCCTGCTGACACCATCCCAGGCTTGGCGGTGGCCCCGAGGGCCGGGACATTGCCCTCCTCCTCCGTGTCTGAGGCCAACACAGTATTTGCTGAGGGCTCTCCTGACTTCTTGGGCGACTTCCCAGAGAGGAGGTGGGCCACCGTCTTCACGGAGGCAGGGTTCGGCATGGAGTTTCCCAGCTTGCCGGCTGTCCCCGTCTTTGCCTTGGCTTTTTCTTTCGTGCCTGACAGCAAATCCGTCCTCATGGCTGAGGAGTTGGTACACGCTGTGGTCTTGGGGTGGCTCTGGAGGTTTCAGCTTCTGCCTCCTTTTCCTCTTCTGAGCTCTCTGAGCTGCTGATGGGGTCTGACACCCGGGTCTTCTTGGCCAGTAGTGCCGCATCGGCCTTTGCCTTTCGCTTCTGGCCAAGCTCTGAGGTTTGCTGCCAGTGCGCATGGGATGTCCGGGAGGGTTACAGGCTGAGCCAGCAAAATTTTCTGGCCGCTCTGCTCCTTCACTTCCCGCGCCGCGCGCACAAAGCCCGCCCGCAACTGCTTCTAGGCCTCGGCCATGCCCGCGACCGCCTGCCGGTCGGCTCACCTGCACCCCCAAGATCCGTATCTTTAAACCTTTTGACTCTGCCCCTCTTTTGCTGTATCCACGATCTCTTTTGTGATTTCCTGATTGGCTTTGTCGTAAAACCTGTGAAGTCATGCAAAACATCTGGATACATTTTTTTTTTTTGTCCAGCAGAAATTTATTGTTTTGGGCTTGATCAAGGCTTTCACAGATTTTTCTGTAGCCCTCATATCTTCAACAGTATAATCCTTCCAGACTGGCATGATGTTCTTTCTATCAAGGTTCTCTTCCATAAAGTACCATGTGTAATGATCCTTAGAGGTTCTTATGATCAGGGATCTAGAGGCTGAATTAGAGTCATTGTGTTTG
>CAUYMX010003524.1:0-10967 GCA_963573855.1 Lepilemur septentrionalis
AGAGTACATACATAGTGCTCCAACTGTATCTACGTACAACCAACACTCCATTTTAAGTGTACAATTAAACGATTTTCAGTGAATTTACCGAGGTGTACAGTTAATCACATGAATCAGTTTTTGAGGAATTCCTTTCCCCTAATGAGATCCCTAATGCCAAATGTTTAAATTTTCTGTGTTGAAGTGAGTGTAGTAGGACAAGAGCTAAGGAAAGACCAGTTAAGAAGTAACTGCAGTAGCCCAAGCAAAAGACAATGGTGTCTTGCACAAAGGTGGCAGTGATGGGGATGAAGCAGTGAAAACAAGGCTCAGGCCCATAAATAGAGTTATTTCCATTAACTTTCCAACATTCTTATTAGTAGATTATGCTCATATTATTTATTTCATGTAATACTGTCTTTATAGTTAAAGGCTGTCATAACTTTGGCAAGGTCATTTAATTTCTTAGGATAAGAAAAACATTTTATCGGATGAGAGTGATGACACTTGGAAAGGAGGAATAGAGCCTTTGTATCACTTTTAATGCAGTTAATCAAAGGCACTGTTATGGCTGACAGCAATAAACAGGGAAGAAACTACAACCTATATTTCTAAGAATACTTGAAGACTAGAGAAGTAAGTAAATATTCAGTGTAGTTTAAATCTACAAAAAGAGATTCATAACTGAAATCATAGACATGCAAATTTAATTTCCACATTCAGAGAATTATTCAACAAAATTGTCAGGAGATTAGCCTGAATCCACCTTTGAGAATGTGATAAAGGTATATGTAAAGACCAATAACTTACTAGATACATTATAGACTGATTCCTTGTTTCAGAAATATGTTTTGGTTAAACCAGCTTTTCTAGTGCTTCATAAAAGTATTTAAATTATAGGTGACTTTTCAGAAATGAAGCTATCACAAAAGTAAGGTGTGCTTATATTTGTTAACAATATTTGCAGTTTTAAAGGAAATAAAATTTGTTTGCATAAGTCTAGCTCTCTCCAGTAACAGAATGATGGGGGGTGGCATATAAAGGGGGAGATAATAGCAAATGTGTTTAGTTTCCTCTTGTCAAAGATTTTTATTCTTTCAAAAACAAAGAACATACAGTACTCATAAGAATAACAAAGTCACAGTTTTATTAGACTGGAAGCTCCTTAAGTGTGGAAATTGTGTGCCTTATCTTAAACTGAAAGAAAGGATTGTGTGTGTGTGTGTGCCCACGTGTGCAGGCGTGCATGGGTGTATGTGTTCCGGAAGACCATGCTAGGGTGTGAAGGTAATAGAGACTGCAATATCACTTTATATTATTTGGTATTTTGTTCTATTTTTACATAGTGAAATAATAGTATTTTTGTTAGTATAATAATATTGTTTGGTATATTAAAATTTATCAACTATTAAACATTATATCTAGAGGCACACTTGCATGTCACATTAAAATTTTAAATCTAACAAAAGGTGTTTAGAAAGCTTCCTCTCTACTTCCATAATATCCAAAGAGAGGAAGAAAATGCCAACTGAAAAAGCAATGTGTATTATTTCTATATATTTCTTTGATTTAATAACTTGCCAAGCTCAAAAAGTAACATGATAATAAGCTAAAGTAAAATATAACAGAATCTCCTACAATAAATGAGGAAACAAAAGATATTAAGGAAAATGGAAATGAATTTTTTAGATAGAAAACATTTATATAACCTCAGCTTGTTATAACTGCTACTGTAGTTCTATTTACAGCACCACCACTAGCCTGGAAAAGGTTCTAAATATCACATAAAACAAGTGTTGTGATTATTTTTAAACTGTCACAGAAGAGGAAAATATTCAGAGTTGCCTTATAACTATCTTTCAAGATTATCTGCACTATATCAAATTATAAAGAGCTGTTAGAGAAACCGTAAAACTTCACACAAAATGAACTTGTTATTCTACAATGACATTAATGATGAACTATATATTTAAGATCACATTTTTGAAGAATTTATGAAATAATATTTATTTTTAGTCTTTCACAGTCAAAATTTCTTCATTTAAATACTTTTAACTTATTGGCAAATAATAATTTATTGTATTCGATATTAGCTATAATAAAATAATAACGTTATATTGCATGTTTATCTTTTATAATTTCATATTTCATTTAATATTTAGTAATAGGCTTATAATCTTTCTATTTTGAATGTATTATCTATTTATTTTAATATATTTTTTATTTTGTGTATTTAAACACTTTTTGATGAAATTATAGCACCGACGTATAAAATATAAATACCAAATATCAGTACTTTCTTTCTTCTCAGTATAAAAAATCATTAGTGTGGAATTTATTAATTGACATGTAGGTTATTGTACTCAAAGAGCTTAAAGGCTGCTATCCCTAGTCAGTATCAACAGCCAGAAGAAGGGGAAGGGTATGACAGTCAGATCCACATTTTGTGGTCAATTTTTAAATCATCAAATGGCCATAACAGAGACAATGCAAATACAAATTTACATTGCAAAAACAGAGACATACAAATTATAGTAGAGTCAAAGGCAAGAAAATTAGGGAAAAAGGATTGGATTCAAATCTCAGCTTTGACTTTTAATAGCTGCACCTCATGGATTATTCATGTAACCTCTCTGAGCTTCATTTCTCTAACTTTAAATTTGGACAAGAGCAGCTACTGACCCAGTTATCAGGATTGGACTAGTTTGTGCATATAGGGTGCTTAATGCAGTGACACATAGCCAGTGCTCAGTAAAACCGGGCTCTGATTTTCAACTGTGTCATGAAACAAAAGAAGGGCTAGGTGAATTAATTAATTTGTGGCATCTGAAATAAAGTACACTGGGTGAATGAAGGTAAAGATCTGAAATGTAAATAGTGAATAATGGTTTCTTGCTTAGGGAGAAGAAATACTAAACAGTGAAAGTCCCCCAGGGTCAAAATTCTTATCAGATGTTTAAATTCATTTATCCTGCAGTTATGTTCTTTATTTGGAAACTTATTCAACTTTTTTTTGCTGTTATAATATTGTGGATTAGTACTTTACATCTTAAAAAAGTCTGTCACGTGCAAGTTCATAATCATTTGCAGACTTGGTTTCAAATGCTAATCATCTTATGAAGGTCAAATTTCAACACTGACATATTAAAAGCACTTTTCTTTAAAAGGTATTCTCAAATTTATGTAAGAAATACTGAGACGATTATAAAATGTTGGTGTCGGAGGGGGTCTTCTAGGTTTACAGCCGCATTCTACAAACGGAAAAGTGGGACTCTAGAACCACAGCGGGTTCCCTTTAGTCACAGAGCAAGGTACAAAACGGGAATAGAAATCAGATCTTCTGAACCTTAAACCCAAACACTCCGTATTTTTTGGTAAACCACAGAATGCAGGCTGAGGAGGGACTTAATGTATCAAATCATTATTTAATTTATTCCACAAATATTTGAGCATCAAAAATAAAAGGACTAAGTAAGGGCAGCTTCTGCATTACAGAATAAAAATGAGACAAATGGTAAATAACATGTTAGACAAATCCTTACCTTCACTATCGATCCATGAGACATAATTTAAATTAATGTCATGTCATTTTAGGCCAGTTAAGAGTCAACAAAGCAAAACAAGCTTACTGGCATTAGAAAACCACTTACAGGAGGGTTCTGTATTCTCATGCCTTAAAGCAAGATGAATTTTCTATATAACCTTAACCTTATCTATATGCAGTCAAAAAATATGGCTCATCTGACATACCCCTTAATACTTCAGTCATCAAAAAATAAAGTAGCAAGATATGGGCATTTTTCCAAGCCCATGTAGATAGACTCCAAAATTGTGGCCCTCTAGTATACAGGCTCTGTCTAATCTCCTTCCCTTGAATATGGGCAGGACCCGTGAGTAGGATGGGGTATTACTCCCATGATTAAGTTACTAATCAATTGATTTTGCATTGATCATAGGGAGATTATCTCTTGTTGGGTAGGCCTGACCTAATTGGTGGATTTCTTTAATACAAGGTAAAATATTAGGACATTCTCCAGCTATCCTGGAAGAAAGCAAACAGCTTTGTTATTATGAATTCCCTGTGGAAGTTGCCACATGGCTGGGATCCCAGGGCAGCATGTTGGATTTGAGAGTGAACGCTTCCCTCACGCTCCCACCTCAGGGAGCTAGCACAGAAATAAAGACCTCAGTCCTACAACCCTGAGGAAATAAACTCTGCCAACAATGTAACCTAGCACAGAAGCAGCTTTCCTTAGTCAAACCACCATAAAAACTGACAGATTTAGTTTAGCCTTATAAGACCCTGAGCTGAGGACCCAGCAAAAACATGCCAGATCCATGTGAAATATTAAACTTGTGTTCCTTTGGCACCTAAAATATTGTGTGGTAATTTGTTATGCAGTAATAGAAAACTAATACAGGCAGAGACCAAGTCTTTATACTTTGCATATTCTCCAAGATGCAAAATACAATAGCAATAGGTATTTACATATTAATATATACTTGATTAGATTATCTTAATTGGAAATGGTATGCTTGATGCAGCACAGTGCTAGAAAACTGTTACGTATTAACCTTACTGTCCTTTATGTTTGGGGATAGTCTTATAGCTTTCAAACATTTTTTTCATTTGATACTGTGAGTTATATATGACATGGATATCATCTCCATTGCACAGATGAGGAAGCAGAATCCATAAGGCATAAAGTTCCGGGAGTCAAGTAATTCATTTTCTTTCTACTATGCTCTTGCCTACTTTCAACCATTTCCTTTTGTGATTCCCTTGACACTTACAGCATATAAGAATACACTAAATTCTCTTATGAATCTAAAGTGCATTATAAAGCAACAATGAGGGTTGTTACCATGTTTATCTTGTTCCACCCTTGATTTCCCACAGTGAAGGTCAAGCACCTCTCATATGCTAAACATGTTTGCTAGCTGATTGAATACAGGCAATGCCAGCCAGCCACAGAACTTATTATATTTCTAATATTCTGGGGAAAATAATATTCATAATAATTGTAACTATTAATGAAGCCCCTATGACATCATATACTCTTTATACATTTTTACTTTAATTGTCACAGTAAGCATGTAGGGAAGTTTTAAATCTTCATTAAAAAGGAGGAAACTAAGTTTTAGAAGGACTAAGTAATTTGATAAAGATTACCTAGCTTAAAGGATGGATGCAGAGACAAATTTAGGTCTGTCTGCCCTAAAGCTTGTATTAGTTCCATGATTTCATGTTATTGTGCTTAGGGGACTTTCGGTACAGAAAAATGACAGACAATACAAATAAAGATAAGAGAGCTTTAAACTAGACAATCCTTTGTACTTACAGACTGCAATGCAAAAACCCTCGAATCTATCCATACAACACACAGCATTTTGGTATTATAAAATGCTCTTATGCACAATACTATCTTGATCACTAATTGCTTAATAAATGTATGTAGCATCACTTAAATAAAATTACACCATGTTCTGGTGGAGAAAATGTATGCTTATTGTTAAAATTCACAAAATTCTCCAATCATATTTACCAAATTCACAAAGATTATAATATACCTAAGAGCATTTCTGTAACAAATTATTTCTTCTATAGTACATAAATAAATAAAAATAGTATCTTTCTACTTTTAATTCCACATGCTTTCTCCATTCTCTATTGTGAATAAATAGTGTAAATGTAAGAAAGTTCTTATTAAGTAGTTTGTTTCAGAGTTTTAGTCAAAGCTTTAGAGTCACCTTGGAACACGTCTCTTCAAAAAGATCGTCTCTACCTGTTTTCTCCACAATATAAAAGGCTATCAAAGTTTCTCAGGCATTTAAAAGCCCAAAATTATTACCTTTTTTTTTATTTTTTCCTTCATGAAACAATTCAAGCTTTTAAAATCTTACAGAGCTTGACTATACAGCTATCACTTTATATTTAGAAAATTGTTAATTCTCAAACTGAATGAGAATCCTGAAGAAAAGGACAGTTATCCAAGGATGACTGCACCTTTCTCTTGTTCCTTTGGCAATCTTCATTTGCCAATAGTTACTCTCAAACATCCAGCTCTACAGCACAACATAATGTAAGTATAAATCACCGAAATGTTTCTCTTGACGCTATGTCAAATCCACTCTGACTCTTGAAATAAGTTAAATAAACTTTAGCTTTCTTTTCACCCTCCTCCTTACGCCCTGCTCTTCCAGTCACCTGAGAATTAAAAACATAAAATAAAATAAAATATTGAGGGAGTATTCTATGATTGGAAAGATACATTAAAGCCACTTTAAAAGGAAGATACTCATAGGCAGCCACAAGCAAAATCACTGAAGTGTCTATGGGTAACACTTAGCACCTGAGAACTATAAAGGCTCAGAAAGGCAGTGTAAAACTAAATATGTTTGTCTGTTTCCAAATCATTAGACAAGGAATTCTTATTCTTATTTCAATAGTCATTGCTGCAATAGTCACACAGCATCCAGCCATTCACTTATCAACTACATTATTTCACTGCTTAACCGGGAGAAGACACACCTGCAAAGATGATCTTGCCATAAACAAGAGATGCTTCTCAGATTGGAAGAAAATGATGAATAAAGCAATTAGTAACTGGAAGATTAGATAACTAGAATGTAGAAACTTTCCACTTGTTTAGCTATTAAAGTAAGCATGTTTCAAGAACTAAAATAAATTAGTGTGGGCTTTAAAACTCTAACAATAGATTCAGAAACTATAAGTCACTGGGCCTAAGAGAAATAGCTAACTGGCCTCCAAAGACTGTTAATTTACCAGGATTCAGAAAGATCTCAACAATCTAAGCTAATAACAAAGAGCAAACATGCTACCAATTAAAAGCATATTTCTATTTGGCCACAAATGTATTGCATTATAGATTAGTAGCTATGCTCATTATACATTACTTAGGTAAATACTAAAATTAGATCTCATTCCCTAGCCAGACATCAGCTGACAGGAGCGGGTGCTGTTAGAAGTATGCATTGAGGCAAAGGGAAATCATCCTAGAATTAATAAACACATGGATAATGCAGAGTTAATTACATGACTTTGGCTACAGGAATATGCTTGAATTCCTGCTAATTTATTGAAGTGGGCACCAACACTGTGTGTTGAGGGTTAGCCACGAAATGAAGCAGGTGACAAGAATAAATGCAAACAGGCAAAATGTGTGATTACAAAGTCTGTTTATGAAATAGAATTTCTGTGAGCCTAATTATTTGCAAAGCTGTAGTAATGCACTTATTCTAGCTCTTTCTTTTCTATCCCTGACTTAGATGAAATTTACTTGCATAATAGCTAGAACCATTTTGCTAAAATATATAGCATTTTTCTATTTCAATCTCATTTGAAGTATAAAATTGAATGGAAATCTACATATTTATATATAAGCCATTTGTGTAGACTGGGTTTACGTATAAGCTTTTTCCACTTATTTTGCTTGTGAGTGATTTTTTTAAGTCTAGTGAATAAAAACCTATTGCATAAAATGCTTAACTAAATCAATTTATTTCTACCTGCATCATTTCAGAAGCTCAATTACATATTTCATCTGTCAAGATACAAACAGTAGTCTTTGATTCTTTAGAAAGTAGACTATTTCAATGACTGGCCATTATAGTGAAAATTCTTTAAGTTAAATCTAAAGCCTTCTATATATTCCAGCTCTCTCTACTTTATATAAGAAGAAAACAAACATAATTTGCAAGATAAATGCAATGTATATTTATAAAATCTCTAATACTTTTCTAAAGTATTCCAAACTGAATAATGTTAGATCCTTGCAATTTTGGGAGGCAGATGAATTACATTTATATAAGGAGATGCACATAAGTATAAAAGATTCTGGACATCTACAACTTAATACTTGATATGTCCAAAAGTCCATGGACATATGAAAGTCCACAGACACCTGAATAATTCGTCTGAATTTCACACGCGCAAGGTGGATATGGCAGGGAAGTCATCACTAAGTTTGGTGAGTGAACCCAGGTACCATATAGCATATTCATTTCACAATACATTTGCTTTTCTGTACCTCTGTGCTTGTATCTGCAAAATATGTGCATTTGAAATCATTTGAGGAAAGTGGGCACTTGAGAAATATTTAAAGATATAATTAGCCTCTCATGTAATCAGCCCTTCTAAGAAATATACTGGTGACTATAAATGTTAAAAATAATGTCTTAGTAATTCTGGAAATGACAGACCTTATCTCCTACCATAACTATTTTTTCTTTCTTAGGTGCATATACCACTGCAGTTTTAATATTAGAAACAGTATAAATCAGTGGCCCCTAAAAGTTAGTTTTGAAATAAATAAGACACTAAGCAATCATACACATATCAAACAAATATTTGCACACTGATTCTTTTATACAAATAGCATAGAAAAATCAGGAGTCCTATTTGAATGAACTTTACAGATTTTTGAAAGCTATTTTAAGAACGATTCTTCTGTACAACTTGGTAAATTTAATAATAATCATTTAATTGTACACTTAAAATGGAGTAATGGCATGGTATGTAAATTATACTTCAATAAAGCTGTCTTAAGAAAAACAAACAAAAACAAAAGAATAATTCTTCTGTAAAAAAATCACCATGAATTTTTAAAATATAATTTCCTTCAAAAAATATAATACAGTTAAGCTAAGGTATTCTATTTTGAGTCTGTCCACATAGTCATCAGCAGTATGGCTATCAATCACTGTATCATGTTTTCATTCAATTTTCCCCTGGGCCTACGTTAAGCTGAGTTGCTTCTTAACTGAATGACAGGTTACTGTTCTAATATGGTAGCCAATGCTTATGGGTCTTTCTTCACTCTAAAGTCTTAGCATGGTTGTAGTTTCTCCACAACTCCCTTCTTCACTCACCACCTCTAATTTCCTGTTCATTGAAACGCAGGCAGAAGTTAAGATCAATTAAAAAAAAAAAAAAAAAAGCATATCCATTCAGAAAGAAAAATTTTAGACTCACTGCTAAATTAAAAGGTTTTTAAATTAGAACCTATATATACTTAGTTTCCTCTTCCACAGAGTAACATGCATGGCCTATATGACAGGTATTTTCTTCATAGCTTAGCAGATTTTTTAATATATTTTGTATTCTTGAATATTCTACCTATGCAGAATGTCTAGATGTCTAAGCATCTAATTAGTAAAGAAGAGAAATTTTTGTGGTTTGGAAGGAGGTGTGGGCATAATACCTAACTCTTAAGTCCTGTGGGTATCTATTAATTTCAGATTTAAACATATATGTAATGCTTTTGATTTTTTAAAATAAATGCAATTAATTTAATGTGACTTAATATTATTTTTATATCTTATAAACACTTCACATGTATTTATGTGTATATATAATATTAATGATAGTGCATTTTTAAAACTCATATCTCAACTTGTCTTTTAAAATATCATAGAAAACCAAATGTAAAATATATCTCTTCTCCCAAGGTGATGTCTAATTGCCTCCCTAATTTTAGGAGAAAATATGTTCAATTATTTCTCCTCATTGCTCACAGCATGTGAAGAAGCTTCAAATATTCTACTCTAGGGGTCAACAATGTGTGATCCCAGGACCAGCAGCATTAGCATGACTTATGAACTTGTTAGAAGTTCAAATTCCTGGGCCCCAACTAGGACCTACCAAATCAGAAACTCCAGGGGTCAGAAATCCATGTTTTTATGAACTTTCCAGGTGATTCCAGGCATGAAATCTGAGAACTACTGCTCTACAATCAATGAACAATAGAAGAAGAACCCATGTAACAACTTGTTCCTGGCTCCAGCTGCTGTGATTTCTGGCTGCATCCCACCAAAAGCAGCAGCCCCAATCCATCTACTCCAAAAGCTGTGCCACCTGTCATTGTACCTATAGATTACATGATAAAATAATAAAGAGGCATGAAAACTTCCACATGTTCATAACCTACAAGAAATCATAAAATATCCAAGTGCCAGCTAGCAAAAGCATATTGGAAAAAATGTTACTCTATTTGCAATTAATAACCCCAACCTCCACAGCTTCTATTCCCAGGAGAATACAATTGAATATTTTCTCTATTCTACTCCGTAACATACGTCATACTTTAAATAGGGTTTATATGAAAGGGGTCCCTGATATTAGAAGTTGATAAAGAAAACACACTCATATAGTATTTACTTTGGATCAGGGATTATTCTATAACCTTTCTGTGTATTGACACATTTAATATTCACATAAACCCTTTTATGTGAAACTAAGTATATACAGGTTCTAATTTAAAAACCTTTTAATTTAGCAGTAAGTCTAAAATTTTTCTTTCTGAATGGGATCTGATCAAATTAAAAAGCTTCTGCACAGCCAAAGAAACTATCACTAGAGCAAATAGACAACCTACAGAATGAGAGAAAATATTTGCTCTCTATACCTCCAACAAAGGTCTGATAACAAGAATCTACCTAGAATTCAAAAGAATTAACAAGAAACAATAAAACAACTCCATTTATAAATGGGCAAAGGAGATGAACAGAAACTTCTCCAAAGAAGACAGAATACTGGCCAGCAAACATACAAAAAATGTTCAATATCTCTAATCGTTAGAGAAATGCAAATGAAAACTACAATGAGATAACACCTAACCCCAGTGAGATTGGCCTCTATCAAAAAATCCCAAAACAACAAATGCTGGTGAGGATGCGGAGAGATGGGAACACTCTTACACTGCTGGTGGGACTGCAAATTAGTACAATCTCTGTGGAAAAGAATTTGGAGATTCGTCAAAGAGCTAAAAATAGAATTACCATTCAATCCAGCAATAGCATTATTGGGTATCTACCCAAAAGAGCATGAGACATTCTATTATAAAGACATCTGCACCCGAATGTTTATGGCAGCACAATTCACTATTGCTAGGTCGTGGAAACAACCCAAGTGCCTGTCAATTCATGAGTGGATTATTAAAATTTGGTATATGTTTACAATGGAATAT
>CAUYMX010003525.1:0-19003 GCA_963573855.1 Lepilemur septentrionalis
TTTCTATATATATTTTTTAGTTGGCCAATTAATTTCTTTCTATTTATAGTAGAGACAGGGGTCTCACTCTTGCTCAGGCTGGTTTTGAACTCCTGACCTTGAGCGATCTGCCCGCCTCAGCCTCCCAGCGTGCTAGGATTAAAGGCGTGAGCCACCGCGCCCGGCTTTCCTTTTTCTTTTTCTTTTTTTTTTGAGACAGAGTCTCACTCTGTTGCCCGGGCTAGAGTGAGTGCCGTGACGTCAGCTTAGCTCACAGCAACCTCAAAGTCTCCTGGGCTCAAGCGATCCTACTGCCTCAGCCTCCCAAGTAGCTGGGACTACAAGCATGCACCACCCTGCCCGGCTAATTTTTTCTATCGAGATCTTTAGTTGGCCAATTAATTTCTTTCTTTCTATTTATAGTAGAGACGGGGTCTCACTCTTGCTCAGGCTGGTTTCGAACTCCTGACCTTGAGCGATCCGCCCGCCTCGGCCTCCCAGTGCTAGGATTACAGGCGTGAGCCACCGCGCCCGGCCAAGAATTCCCACCTTTTATTTGGTCAACAGACATCAGTTTAGTATCTTCTGCACGTCCACTTACAACAAACTTGGAATGTATATCCCTGAGTCTGAACTGGGTACAAGGGGACATTCCTCAGAGACTGTGAATGGCCTAAGTGGAAACATCACTGAAAGTCCCCCATTTAAAAGGAGTGTGTCCAGAGCAAGACAGCTTTGTAAAGCTGCAATGCCAAATGCATTTAACCTGCTTGCCAAAGAAGCTAAAGAAGATTTACTCCAAGCTAGTATGTATCATGCAGCCATGTGTATGCCTGAATCCAATCAAAAAGCTAACACTTATTTGAAATCCTCCTTACAGCAACGTGGCTATAAGCTCCTGTACTGTGAATGATCCCTGCACAGAGCAATTTAGTATGTGAATTAAGCAATTCGTTGTCATATTAAAAATATTTCAATCTCTTCAGATGGTTTTTCAGAGCATACCATCTTCATTTTTAAAGCTCTTTAGACACTCCAACTTTTAAAATCCATATATAAAGCCATCATCGGATAGCTGTTTTCCTCTGTGTCCTGTGGATTTATACTCCACAATCTCTACCAAAGAAACAGTCTTAATAGTTTACAATCGTAACACTTATTAGAAAGCCATAGCCCTAGAATTATTAAACAAGTCTAAGTCTGTTTGCTTCCTTTTCCTCCTAAAACCTGTTCCATTATTTGACCTCTCTAAGCAACCAAAGTTAGCACTGACTGAAGTTCTTTCAGGCTAAGCTCTCTTCTGCAATGCAAACAGTACTTCACTGACCAAAATAATTGAGAGAAGGCAGAATACGACTGTTTTTCTGAGAAATAATTTCAGGGAAACTGCACCTTGCATCTGGACACACGAGTACATTGGTTTGCTTTTGCCTTGTCTTTAAGAGATCACCTGTCTTGGAACTTAAAACTCCTCACCCACTCGCATTTGATACTCAAATCAGCTCTTGCTCTTCCTTCCACAGCAGCACATCAGCCTCCCCATCCCCAATGGTGCCAACACTTCATCTTTGAGCTGTTCAATAAACATCCTTCAACTCCTGTATGTCCCCAGCAAGTAACAAGGCCTACAGACCAGAACACAGACCCTAGTTCATGCAGTCTCCCTGTGAGTGACAGGCAGGCACTGTGAGAGGTGCTGGGGCACAGTGAGAGGTGCTGGGGCACAGCGAAGACAAGACTGTTGCTATCTTCAAGGATCTCAGGCCCCATCACGCAGCTCATCTACTGTGGTGGTCATGCCTGCTTCAACAGCACTGACATGCACAGCATGTAACAGCAGACGCCACCTAGTCTGGGTCCTCAGGAAAGCCCTCACTGAAGGGGGAAGATTCAGGCCAAATTCTAGATGGGTAAGCAGCTGGCTGGGCAAGGTAGGCAGGGAGGGAGCTTCCAGACTGAGAGGAGACTTATGTGACAAGTGCAGAGCAAAAAGATGACCTTGCTAAGGAGCCAAAGGAGGGCCAGTGCGGGTGGGACACAGGACAGTGGGGAAAAGGGGTCAAAGTGACCCTGGGGAGAGGTGCAGGAGCCAGATCCAGTAGGTTCTTAGGTGTTATATTCAAGATTTTATTATTCCATAGCCAAAGGAAAATTATGCATGGATTTTAAACATGGAAAAGGAAATGGTCAGACTTGCATAATTAAAAGATCAGTACTTATAGACTTATGTATATGGGAAAAATTCTCAGTATGAGTACAGTTCAATTTTCCTATATTCATGGTCCCAAATCCCTTCTGTCTCCTCATGAGCATTCACAATGAAAGGGAAATAAAGGACATCATTTATCCTGCTGCTACCCCTAAATAAACTGTCTCTGAAATTCTGCCCCTAAATATTCCTATCACTTCATTTATTTGGTACTTTATCACTCCAGACTGCTAAATTTCCATTTCCATCACAATTCTTTGGAGACACACTTATACAGCTTTTGAATCATCTTTATTCACATACTGTGTTATTTTATCTTGTCAACCAGGTCTCCCAATTTTTTTCCACTGTATTTTGCAATGTGGAGCTTATTTGGAGTTTCACAGAGTTGAGTGGAAAAGTTTAATACTAAGAATAAAGAAGGAATGTTCAACCTGGGTATATCAAAAAATAGCATCTAAAATTCTGGGACCTCCAGGGAAAGGGAAAAATGTTCTAGAACTAACACACACGTTCATTGAGTAGCAGTCATTAAACTGATCGTGACTTTCAAGCTAGGAAAGTTAAATGGTTATATGCTGTTTAAGTCACTATTACCCAAAGACCTAAAAACATGCCTCTGATTTCCATCCTGGTACTGAGATCAATTACTGAGCAGACACTATCAACCTGCCTATTTGAAACCGCATCAGTCTCTGGAGAATTCTATCCAGTGTTACTATCAAATAGAGCTGCTGGACAGCCACGGATTCTCTAGGATGACCACTGCTACCCCAAACTCCTCTATGTCAGATGAATGTATTTAGAGAGAGCTTCAGGCGTGGTTTCATACTGAAAGGTCCATTCATGCCCAGCTGAAAGTAGGTCTGCAGCTGGAATGACAGCTGGCCCGACCCTCTAGGTTCCTAACAAGACAAGACTTGGGAGAGTTTAGGATAAGATGGAAGGAGAGATGAGGCTGTATGAAATGCATCCTTTCTACACTCAACTCTGAAGGCTGGGCAGAGGGAGGATTCATCTTAACGAGAAAAAGTAAAATGAGAGAAAGTGCCTTGTCGTCTTACTCTAAAACTTTGACACCGTCCCACTCCCCCAAACAAACCAGAAATTGTCACCATGAAAAACCATTTGAGAAGAAATTATGAAGTGACTGAGGAGACCAGGGACATTTCCTGGGCAATGTGCACATGGACAAGCCACTGCTGGACCTAGTTACAGACTTAAGACTTTGCCTGCTGCCTTCCTCCAACCCAAACCTCAGTAGCATCAACACACCCACCAGGTAAGCAGTGCTGCTCCGAGGGGCTGTCCTTTGGGGTCTGGGTTACCACTGTTACTGCTATAGTCGGGATATCTGTCCCCTCCAAATCTCATGTTGAAATCTGATCCCCAATGCTAGAGGTAGTACCTAATCGAAGGAGTCTGGGAAATGGAGGCAGACCCTGTGTGAGCAGATTAATGTCCTGGTGGTTGGGGGCAGGTGGCGGGGAGTAAGTTTTCATTCTTAGTTCTCTGAAAGAGCTGGTTATTAAGAAGAGCCTGGCACCTGCCCTCTCCCTCTCCTGCCGTGTGATGCTGGCTCCTTGTTCCCTTCTGCCTTGAGCAACAGCAGCCTGAGGCCCTCAGCAGAAGCAAATGCTGACACCACGCTTCTTGTACAGCCTGCAGAAGCATGAGCCAAATAAACCTCTTTTCTTTATAAATTACCCAGCCTCAGATATTCCCTTTACAGCAACACAAAATAGACTAAGACTGCTACTATAAAGAACACAGTGACCCATGGGGACAGGTAACAATAAAGCACTCCAGTCTTCCTGGTGCCGTTTTCCAAGTAGACACCAAAGGCATGTTTTAGGAGAATTATATATCCAACTTTTCAACTGGAAATATTTTAAATCCAGAAGAGCTCAGAAACTCCGGGGAAACATGAGTAAGTCCCATTACCCAACAAAATTTTCACTTTCACACAGATCCCTTCCCTACTAGACAGCTAATATGCTTTTGGCAAATGCACAAGTAGATTACTGATAGACATTGAAATACATGCGCATTCCTATTTTAACAAGTACATATCCCAGGTCTTAAACTAGGTACACACACCAGCTGTTAAGTCATCCGGGTTCTGGACATAGCCTGACAAGAGATGAAAATCACATTGCATTCTTTCCAGTAAGTATACTTAGGTGTTGAAATAGGGATCCATGCCAGGTCTACAGAACCAGCCTTCCCCAGTGTCCCCTGCCTGTGCCTTCTTCAAGTCTCAGCACACCATGCATAAGAGCCTGGGAAAATATCACAAAGGACCAAGGAAAACTCCCACAAAGTTAAGTCAGTGATCCAAGCATTTCCCACCTCAAATTGAAAATGTACAAGGAAAAAAAAGCAATCACCCTGGTTCTAGACACAGGTGGAGTCACATTTATTCTTTCCAGGACGGCTGAGAACACGGAGCCAGAAATGTCAAGCAAAAGGCAATCGGATCTTGGTATGGAGAAAGGTGGGTCCAGCAGACAGGTTCCCAAGGTACATGGACCTCCCTGAGCATCCAAATAGCAAAACTGCCTTGGGTAAGTCATTCACACTCTCTGGGCCCTGGTTTTCACCATCAGCAGGTGGAGCTAAAATAAGCTCTCAACACTCCATCTGCATTTATCATTCAATCACCTTCCTGTTTCCCAGTAAGAGGGTTGTCCACTGCAAAATCTTTTAGTGTCTACCTCCAATATGTTCCTTGAATGGTCAAGGTTTGTGCCTCAACAGAAAGGGTTCTCTGTGACCACAGAAGTCCATCAGCTCAGTGCTTTGTTTTCAGGAGAATAAGTTTCTATCATTATTTAGCAGGTGAGGGAAACAAGTTCCCCAGGGAAGCAGTGCCTAGCCCAAGAGCACACTGCACTCCAGAGACCAAGAAGTATCCTGAAAACCAGTAGGAAACTGGTAAAAAGAAAAAAGCTCCTGGGTTAAAAAAAAATAACAACAACCAATGGATGTTTAAAATAGACCACTTATTGGCCATCCCCTCTCCTGCTGTATCCACCATCTGCTTGTGTTCATATTTTGGTTAACGCTGAGCTCTAGAGTCTGTTTTTACTGCTGACATAAGGATGAAGAAAAGCATCATGTTATGAAGAGTCCCACCACTCACAGCTGAGATGTTAACCACCAAAACACCAGCAAAGTTTTCCCTTCCCAGTCTTAACATCCCATTCCCCATGTTCAGGGACTTCATGTGAGCTCAACGTTGTCCAGCCTCTCTGTCCATTAGCCCACAGCCAGATGAGGCACACTGCCCCTGTCCCTCCACGGTGTCCCTATTCACATCCATGTCTGTGCGTGCCCCTCCCCGCTGCCCTCCTCAGTGTGGTACTGCTAGAAGAGTTCTGCTTAGAGAGTGACTGCAAGCTTTCAAAGGGCTGTCACAAATATGAAGTCTTAGGTACATTTTACAGATGAAAGACATGGAGATCCAGGGAAGTTAAGGGACTTGGCCAAGCTCAGACTCCTAAAAAAGCCTAGGCCCAGAAACAGACCCTGACTCCCCAGCCAGCACTCCCTTCCACTCCTCCAAGCCCAACCCAACATTCAAGTTTAACTGAGGAGTTCCAACCAGTTACCAAGACCTGCTGGTTCAACCCCATTCATTCAGCCACCAGGGACATGCCAGATAATGTTGATATCTCCCTCAAATTCACCATCTCCCCTTGACTCCTGCTTTGCTGCCTTAATTCAGGACTTCATCTCTTACCCTGAAATACTGCAGTCTATTCCGAATTGGTCTGCCTGCCTCCTGTCTGTTCCCATTCCAACTGATTTTCTAGACTGCTTGCTTCTAGAGCAATTCTCAACTGGGGTGGGATGCAAAACTGTTCTCAGGCGCCATGCAGCAATGTCTTAACACATTTTTGGTTGTCACAACTTGGAGTGGGGGTTGCTATGGCATCTAGTAGGTGGAGCTCAGGGATGCTGCTGTACATCCTACAAGGCACAGGACAGCCCCTCGCAAGCAAGAATTACCCTGCCCCAGATATCAGTGGTGCTGAGGCTGAGAAAATCTAGTTACCCTTAAAAACTAAAAACACTTCATGCTTCATGATGTCATTCTCCTGCTTACAAATCTCCATGTCATTTACAGGGTAAGTTCCTACAGAACTGTTCACAATCTAGCCCAGATGACTCCTCTGGCAACTTCCCCATCCTCCCCTGTGTCCCACCATACCTACACTCCCAGCACCCTGACCTCACCCGCTTTCCTGCCCACAGGCCTTGCTCATGCTGGTCCTTCTGTCTCAGTGGTCTTCCTCCCTTCCTCCACTTTCCACCCTTCTTACTTTCCAGGCCCAGCTTAAATATCACTCCCTTTGGCATGCCTTTGTCCACGCCTGCCCTGGTGGGCCCTCTTCTGTGATTTCACTGTAAAAGCCTTGCATTTCACTATAGTCACTTGTGTAGATGTTTCTCTTCCCTTGAGGGTAGGGATAAAATGTTATTCACCTTGGTGTCCCACATGCATACAGGACAGGGCCTTGGAACTATTTCAGTATATGTTGATTGAATGGATAAACGCATGCACACACTCTTGCACTGTAGATTCTTGCTTCTCACAGCAAGAAGCTATGGCCTCTCTCCCGCTGGAAATGCTAAATATAGCACTATCTAAATGACCCATCAGCACAGGGCTGTCACCAGCTCAAGAACAGCTGGGCACGAGGAAGAGCAGCTTGGTCCCCAAATTGCAGCGTGAGTCTGGCGATGCTGCGCTTCTCTCTGCAGAGTTAGCACAGCCATAGCTCCTGTCACTTTTAGGTCTTATCTGCCACAACTCCTAGTTCTGTGGGACTCTCTGGGTGCCACAGATTTAGAAAGCTCTGAGGCAATGGGTTAAGTGAAGGCAGCATTTTGTGTCTACAACGAAGTGGAAGAACGTGGAAGAATGCCGTGAGAGCAAGATCCTTAGACACAGGCCTGATGGCTACAGAGGAGCATTTAAGAGACACTCCACCAAGTCCCAGGCTCCTGCCCTGTTTCTGTTAACGAGGGACAAATCAACAGCTGACTTCTAGAATGTGCTGGTCACACAGACCATCCATCTTCTGTCACTTGGGACTAGCAACGCCACAAAGCTTGAGCTAAATAGAAGGCTTGAGGAAATAGAAGTCATCGAGGTCTTGCACCACCAAGCCCCGTTAATTCTGCAGGACTCCCCTGGGAAGCTCTCCATGGACTCCAGAAAACAATGACCTCAGCCCCGGTGGGAACTGATGCTAGGGAGGAGAGACACACTGTGGTTGCCCAGGCAAAAGGCAGTTTGAATTCATTTGCAACCTACGTAACCAGGAACCATTTTGAAAAGGAAAAAATAGGCTGAATAGTACTTAATGTTTGCCTCTGACCTGTGAGGATAGGCAAGTGGCTACTGTCTATCTGAGGCTCTCGCAAGCTTTGGGGATCCAGCCCAAAGTCTGTGCAGCACCTTCAGCTGGTGGACGCAGCACCATTTACGGAGGAGAGCGACAGACTGAACAAGGAACGGCTTTGTGTTCAGGGACTGTGGCCTGGGGAACAGCTGGGAATGGAGATTATGGTGCGAATGTTGGCCCCAGCCCCAAGGCTAACACTTCGTGGCCTGGGATAAACTGCCAGCCCACTTCCTTCCTCAGTTTCCTCACTGGTAGAAGCTGCCTGTCTTCCCTCACAGGAGCATGAAAAGAGAATACTTCCAGTCAGATGTCAAACACCTCCTACCAGCATAAGATGACACTGCTGGGCACTGTGGTGCTTTCCAAGCCGTGTTTCTGCCCTCAGGGAGCCAACAGCAGAGTTAAGCAGACAAGGCAGTAAAATGGGAAATAATCATCAGTTAGAATTAAGCAGGACACACAGTTAGCGGAACTGAGCACAGAATTAAATCTGGTGAGCTGCTGAGGGAGAGCTGCCACCAGCAAGAAGAGTCTAGGGGACATCCTGGGAGAGAACCTGACCTGCAGACCAGAGCAGGAGCAGAAGGAGGGCCAATATTCCAAGGCAAAAGTGTGCAAGGAGAGTCCCAGCAGCAAGGCCACAGGCTGGGCTGAAGCAGATTGTGCAGAGGGAGGGAAGTTCCAAAAGGCAGGCTGGAGTCACATCACATAGAAGAGGGTTTAATCCTAGCTCAGGCACTCTCCCCTAACCCTTCACACAGGAGAAGCCAGAGGAAGTTCAGGAGCAGTTGGGCGATCAGCATAAAAGAAAGCAAGTTTGTAGTGATCGAGCAAAGCAGTACACAAACGCTAGTTATCACTCTTGTTCTTGGCACCTGCTACTGAAGCTGGGCACCATGTAAAGTGTACCCAGATGGCAGAATAAAAACATTAAAAACCACAAGACAGACCGGCAAATAATTTAATATCATTTAATCATTCAACAAAACTCCGTACCCAGATGGAACTGGCAAGGTAAGTAAAGCCAAGGAATCTAAGCAAATGAAATCAAACCCAAGGGAATTCAGAAGGACAAGTCTTCCTCCACGTGAGAGCCTGTGAGAAGCCAGGCTTCCAGAACAACTTGGCTTTCTTGACAGCACTGCCGGCCTTCCTCCTTTCCCACCGCCAGCCCTGCACTGTGGGCTCCCCGGCTCCACCTCCTTCCACGCACACAGAACATAAGCCCGATGGGATTTCGTCCGGCCCTGTGGCTCCTGACTCACACAGGCAGCTGCGCCCTGACCTCCCCACTGAGATCTAGACCCATGTACCCAACTCAGTGTCTTCATTTTGATACTTACATATGCAGACTGGAAATTTAAGAACCCAAAACTGAATCCTTTACTACCCTCACCTGTTTCTTCCCTAGTCTTTGCCACCTCAAAAATGATCCCTCAATCTATCTGGTTGCTCAAGCAAAAGTCCAGAATGCTCCCTGTCATCCCTCTCGTACCCACATTCCATCCAACTGCGAGGCCCGTCAAGCTCTACCTCCAAAAGACACCCTGGATCTGATGCCTTCCCAGTCACCCTGCCCTGCCATCCTCTCCTAGCCTTCTTTTGTGTCCACTTACCTGGTCTCCGTTTCTACAGCAGCCAGTGTCTTTCTGAAAGGGCCCAACAGACCACATCACTTCCCTGCTTAAAATCTTCCACTGCATTAATAAAACCTCCTCATTCAGGCTCTCAAATCCTGCACCTCCCTCCTCCCCACAAACCTCATCTCTCTCCACGCAGCACCCTGCACTCCAGGGATAGGGGTCTTTTCTTTCCGTAGGGCCTTTGAATCTGAAACACCTCTGCCCATCCTCTGCCCAGGGATTCTCACACGGTTCTCCCCTGCCATGTAAACCCCAGCTCAAGTATCACCTTCCTAAAAAGCTGTTCCTGACCAACTAATGTAAAAACAGGCCCCATCACTTGCTATCACACCTGTTATCAGATTTTCTTATCTGAAATGATCAGGATACTCTCTTGCCTGTCTCATATCATAGGTTAGAGACCTATCTATGGTGTTCACTGTCACACTCCAGTGCCAAGCACAGTGCCTTACTGGTGCTCAGGTATTTGTAGGGGAACCCCATTGGGGCCAGAAAAGGCTATGTGTGTTATAGGTGCTCCACCTATGGAAGAAATGAGAACATTCCAGTTGTCCTTGCCTCAGTGCTAAGGTTCAGAGGGGAGAGAGATCTCTGGATTCTATGGGTCTGGAAGTCTGAGGAAACTTCAGAAGGAGACAGGATGGAGAAGGAAGGAAGACATCTCAGGTACATACCAGGACACTGAGAATCCAAATTTTAAACATCTACTGGATAGTGAAGGGGATGTGGGAGGTTTATACACGGGAGTAGTGTCACTAATGCCACAGTGTAAATCAGTCTATCATTTTCCCTCTTCGCAGGTTAAGAAAGGAGCTGACTTTTCTGAGCACCACCATGAGTCAGCCACCGTACCAGATATTTTCTACCCATTGTCATTGAACCTTTACAACTCTTCTGGTGAAACATTAATACCCTCATTTCTATGACTGCTGAGGGCTGTAGCCCATAGAAGATGTGTCTCTCTTGGCCCAAGGCCATGCAACAATGGCTGAGCAAGCCCAGATCCCAGTGAGGTCCTCTACTTTCCACCCATGCTACACTGTGTTCTCGAGGACAGACCCAGGGCTCTAGGCTTTTACATTCAAGGAAGTGAGAGCCAAAAGGGACAAGAGGAACACAGGACAGGAAGCTCAAGTCCCCTGTAAACAAGCTGTGGAACTTGATTCGATCTAGGAGAAACAAGTTTTCATCCCTAGCAGGAACAGGGAGCCAGAACTCTGTGCCGACGACTTCCAGCTCTTGGCACTCCTTCCTGCTGCCCCATTTGGAGAGAGAGGGGGGTATCAGTGGCAGCGTGCAGCTCTACCAGTTAAGTGCACGTCAAAGGCCAGGGCGTGCCACGCTGCCGAACAATCAAAAGGGCTAGACTTCAATTCAGCAAGTCGGACTGCGAATTGCAATCGGAATCCACGAGGGCCTCAAGGATAACCCCTGTTAACCTTCCACTCACATCTCCTGGATGGTCTCATCATTTGAGAAACAGTCTCAAGTGAAGCCACAGCTGCAAGGGCAACAAGAAAGAAGGGTTGACGAGATGTTTCCTATTGTATCCTTTTTAATTGCAAAAGATACACTGAGGAGCAATCTAGCCAGAGGCAGAGCTCAATCACTGCTAAGAGAAACCCTCAGGAGGAAGGAAGTCAAGATCCTACCGCCATCCCTCCTGCAGGACTGAATGGAAAGTGAGCTCAATTAGGAGCTTACACACGTGAGGCAGCGGCACTGAACAGTCGTACCATGTTCCCTCCAAATCAAACACCCGAAGAGTAAGGGGCACCAGGCTTTGGAGAGGCAGGACTTGCCTCAGCAGCATGAAGGTAAAAACAGGAAAGGAGAGAAAAGAGCAGCAGGGAAGGAGGCAGGGAAGACACACATGCACCACAGCCATCTATTAATAGTAATGCTCCCAAGCTTCTCAGAACTCAAAAGCGGTCAGGAC
Organism: Lepilemur septentrionalis; assembly: GCA_963573855.1. Taxonomy (NCBI): domain Eukaryota; kingdom Metazoa; phylum Chordata; class Mammalia; order Primates; family Lepilemuridae; genus Lepilemur; species Lepilemur septentrionalis. Next base: position 11,188 of record CAUYMX010003525.1, read on the forward strand.
ACAGCAGGCATCCATTCCTGCCCTTCCTGCCCCTGTTGCAACATGGCCATGGGCTTGTCATATTCCTAGACATGAGCAGGGGAACCCAGCAGCTGGTCTAGATAGGACAATTCCAAAAGTTGGCCACGGCATCCTTCTCACGTCAACTTGCCATGAGCAGGTGGGACTCTCCAGCCCTACCTAATGTCCTGGACAGCCGATGCCTGAACCACAGACCTGCCACGTTCCAGATGAACAATTCGAAGCTGCTCACGTTCACTTCTCCCTGTGTCTTTCAGAATATTCCCAATTGTTGAAGTAACATTAAGCAAGTGTCTTGACAATCACCGTGATAAAACCAGTCGGGACATTCACATTTCGTATTACACTGCAAACTAAAGAGCCCCAGACTAATAAACTTGTATTAAAAAAACACAATACCATAAAATGTTGGTAATTTTTCTTCATTAGGAATATTGTAAAAATATATTGCATTTTTATGTCTGTAAGGATGTCAATTGCCTTTACATGTGAAGGACTATCCTTTATGATGACATCCTTGGTAGATGTATTCTCTTTTAAGAAAAAGAATGGGGACAGAAAATGGCAGTTTGGGTTTTTGTTTAGGGTTCATTTATCCTGGCAAAGTAAAACAAAAAAAAACAAAAAAACCCAAAGCAAAAGATTCCTGTTGTCAGTTTGTTCTACTGTTTTTTCTAGTTCATGAAATCCAAGGTCTGGGAATCATCAGTCTATGTGCTCAGGTTCGTATAACACACCATAGCTTTGCACATAAGCAGGGTTACAGAAACCAGAGATTCCTGCTACTTTGCAGCATGTTGGACTACAACTAAGAAATTATTTTCTAAGAGAAATGAACCTGTAAACTCCAAGTGGTCCTGGATCCAGCCACTTACCTCACAATGCCTACCATGAGGTGCTAACGAGTGATGCAGGCAAAAATGTGATGTGAAAGGGTCCAATGATCATATTCATTTAAGGGATGTTGCATGACCTCTCTATCTCCTACAGATGCATAATGCTAAACTCCATAGTTTAAAACATTTGTTTAATCAAATTTCTTAATTATACCTGACTAGGGAGTTGTTTTTTTAAACAATGCAATTTCTAGAAAGACATTTATGTTCCATGAAATGCACTTTAGGGAACAAAGGCACAGACAGGAGAGCAGTTGAACAGCAGTCAGGAGCCCTCTCTGCTTCTCACTTGCTCTGTGACACAGGGACAAGACACTGGGCAGGGTAGGCCCTTCTACTAGAGCCTAACCATCCTCTTACCAGCTACCATGCTGGTCCCTCCGATGTCACAACACATCCACTGGCCTCCAGTCAACACATTCCTAGAACCACAAATTCCCATGAGAACCACACATACACTGAACTGGAGAATAAAAGATGCATCATGGCCTAGACTTACATTTAATCGCTTTGGAGGCAGAAATAGCCAAGGAATCAAGGTTACAATATAGGAACTGGGCCAATAATGGAATTCTAGGGAAAGTGGGAATACCTCTTTTTATCTCAAAGTCAACCCACCTGGCTTGAGGTCAAATAAAGCCTATACCAGGGTTTCCAAACTCAAGAATTTGGTTTCTGTTGAACTAGATCCTGCCAGAGGAGGTCCCACAGGTGAAAGGAATTGATCAGCACCTGGTACCTTCTCATAAGCGTCAGATCCTGAGCATCTTGGCTGTAGACTTCCCCTTCTAGGCCCCTTCCCACCATGTTGGGCTGACATCATCACATGCCATTCACTCTTATGACACAGTAACGACAAAGGTGAGAAAGCACATTTTGGTGGACTCTAAGGCAAACATTTCTATCTAAGTCCCCCTAACGGCAGGAGAGAGTAGATGCATACTGTTCACCCACTGGAATTTGAATTGATACATTTCACCTTTATAGTGAATGTGAATTTGAGAAAGTACTCAACTGCAGTCATCAGGAAAATGCAAATTAAAAACAATGAGATACCATTACACACCACTACCATATGCTCACCGTAATGGCTGAAAAAAACTGAAAAACAGGAAAAAAAACTCTTAGTATAGGCAAGTATATGGGACAACATGAATTTTTATGAACATAATGAAGAAGTAAAACCATTTTGGAAAACTTTGGCAGTATTACTGAAGCTGAGCACAACATCCTCTGTGGCCTAACGATTCCACTCCTAGACATGTACCCAAAAGAAACACATACATATGTTTACCAAAAGACAGGTACAAAACTATTCTTAGCAATTTTGCGTAATCAATAACTAGAAATAACCCAATGCCCATTAACAGAATAGACAAATTCCAGCATATTCACAATGTAGTATACTCTACAGCAATGAGAATGAAGAAACTACCACTACATGCAGCAACAAGGGTAGGTCTCAACTGTAATATGGACGTAATACACATTAAGTTATTCCATTTGCATTAACTTCAAAGACAGGCAAAAGTAAACAATGGTGTCAGAAGTCAGCACACCGTGGCTCTCAGGAAGGGTATAGGGACCGCGAGAGCATATAAAAGAAACTTCCGGGGTACTGGTAAGTTCTGTCTCTGGATCAGGTGCTGGTTATGTGGGTGGCTTCAGTGTGACAAAACATCAAGCTGTACACTTATTATTTAGATATTTTTCTGGATAAGAAACTCATAAGAAAGAATTTCCCATTCTGTTCTACAATTTCACCATATTTGTATCTCTATTATTTCCCCCAAGTCTTTCATGAAATTTATATTCTAGAAAAATGTGCCAACATTTAACCCGTGACTTCTCTTTTTCCAAAGAACGTCACCCACATACATCCCCCAGGTATAAGAAGGCGGCGTAAAAGAATCCATCTATAGGCCCTCAGACCAGTGATTGACCTCCTTCTTCCACCTCCAAGCCCTCAAATTCTTTGCCTTGCATCAGAGCCCTGGGATAGAGAAATCTCATGCACTTTCAAATACCTGCCGATCTCACTGGCGCTGGAGACCATGACTAGCTGACACCTCTTCTGTACGGCACTTGCCTCCCTCCAGCTCCCTGGAGAAGCCAGGCCTCAAGGGAGCTGGCAGCAAGAGGCGGCGTGGGATGGATGTGAGCCTCCGTACAAGTGGTATCAGATGGTCCAAGTTCAGGACAAAGCACCTGCTGTTTCACCCCTGGGCAACAGCCCAGCTGGGGAGCCTCCAATGGAATGCCTGCCCTGCATCCTGCCAGCGTGCATCTACACTAGGGCAGGTGGGTCTCGTCACCACAAGAGCACAGCGGAGCTGTTTAGTCACAACTCAGACACCTCTGAGACGATGGGTGTGGGGGAGGGGCTGTTCCTGTTACCAGCACCATTTCTTACAAGTTTTTTAGTTTATTTGTGGTATAATATATGTAAAATTTATCATTTTAACAATTTTAAGTGTGCAATTCAGTTGCATTAAGTACATGCACATTACTGTGCAACCATCACCACCATCCATCTCCAGAATTTTCGTCACTCCAAACAGAAAATCTCTGCTCATGAAACAATAAGCTGCCAGCCAGTAACATTATTTTTAAAAGGCCCAAGAAAAAACAAACTGCAGAGTTAAGTATCTCAGCAAGTCCCTGGGAACAGTCCTGGGCTACAGTGGTTTGGTCAAGCAAGTTAACCACCCACAGTTAACCACCCTTTCTTAAAGGTTCTAAATCTAGGCTCAAGAAGGACATCTGTGAAGGGGTGGGGGGAGGTGTTAATGCCCTCGCCCCCAGGGCAGCCAACCCAAGCACCTAGCTTCCTAAGAGCAGACCTGCAGGACAGCCTCTCCCTACTCTATGCCAATTTCTCTCCACCCATCTGTTCTTGACATACACTATTCCTAAAGCAGACACTTCTAGAAAGCAGGTCAGAGAAACCAAGGGTGACTTGCCCCATGGCTTCCCCCAGGGGTCACAGTTTGACATGAGGCCAACAGATTTTCATGTGCCAGATTTTCTAGGCCAGCCACAGTCAGTGGAAATCTCTCCAAGTATCAGTTGTTAGGAAATGGGAAGGGAGACAAACTAAAAAAAGACCACTGAATCAAAGTCCTCAATGGAGTTGTACTGAACAGTCAACATTTATGGAACGTTTGCTGCATACAAAGGACTGTGTAAGACATCGGGATGCACCAAGTTCTTGTGCTAACTTTAAAATAAGCAAGGGACAAAGTCGTCCCATTCAATATGATGAGGTGTCCCTACAGCAGGGAGGAAGGTATATGAGAGGTCTCTGATCACCTGAGTCACTTGCCTGCCCATCGTACTCTGCCCAAGGGTCTACAGTTCATGTTGGGTGTTTCTTTAGAGCACGAAATTTGATCATTAGACCAAAATATGACCAGGAGGTGGAAGCTAAGAAAAATATTTTCATGCAACTAGTAGTAAGCTAAACTTGAAAGAAAGTTATGCATCACTTGAGACTCAAACATGTCTTCTGAGAAAGCACCTGCTCTATTTTCTTAGGTGACTCTACCAGCATTCCCTTCTCCTCCTCTCCTCTACCTTTAAACAGGTTCACAAAGCCTGGATTTAGACCAGCCTCTTCAGTGATTCTCTCTGTTGGGGCCAGCAGCCCTCAGGATGAATTATCTCCTAAAGTCACCAGGGGATTGGCTAACAGAAGACGGCCTATTCCCAGAGCCTAAGGGACCCTCCAGCCCATTCTCCCAAGGGGAAGATCCCCAATCCGTATGAAAACAAAGACCTACTATTTTTAAATAACTAGCTAACAGCCAACAAAAGCTAACTGATGGCTCAGGACTTTCAGATGATTCACACACTGCACACACAGGTGATTCATCCACCTGTTACTGTAAAGATGGTGGGAAAGAGGGAAAAAAACAATGAGAGAAAAATGTCCTCATTGTGACAGTGTACAATCCCTGCACTGTAATAAAATGTAAAAGCTCTCTCCCAAATAAAGAGTTACCATACTCTGGAGCTGATTTAGGGGCTTTGTGTTTGTTTTGGGTCACATTAAACAAAGCAGGTATCCTGATACAAAAAGGCTTATATGGGGACAAAATTCTTATTTCTGGGGAAATTTTCAGTGCAAATAACATTTAACATCTTGACTCACACATGTTTTCTAAAGATGCAAAATATACCTCTAAGATAAACACGTTATACTAGTGACTTATACCCATATAACAAGTCAGTCCAGTGCCATTTGCAGGAAAACAGTTGAGATCGGCAGCTCACGGGAAACGTCTTTTTCGTGGGTTAAGGCAACCTCAAGAGTGATGGGGCTCAGGGGATATAATGGCATCGCAGTGCTCTACCCCGCAAACCACGGACCATACCCCATTTTCCATGGATGGCAGATTCCAGAACTCAGGCCTCAGCCTCACACCATGAACGTCGTAAGCTCAAGTGGTGTTACGGAACAAGTATGTTGGGCCTGGAAACATAGCCACCTGCAAAAATTGTTTCTAATGGGAAAATGCATCTTAAAACTTCAAATACGTGATCAGAGAAAATATTGAAACAATCTATCCATATATGAGGGGCTATTTCCATGTAAAATTCATTGTTTATAACTAAATTCAGATCGAGTCTCACCGTTTCCTCTGCTTAAAGGACTATGCACAGATGGAAAAAATACACCAGTATCACACAGAACATATCGTGTGCCCCAATCCTTCTACCTCAAGTGAATGTCTGACCAGATACTAACTGCAGGACTAGGACCTAATTTCGTTCATGGATACCCTTCTCCCAGCTTCTATCCTTTCTAAGAGCTGAGACCATTAGCCACTGAGGCTCACTTTACTTTGGCTGCAAATGCAAAGCTATCACCTCAACAACAAGTGAAAGACTTACAAATTTGAGGAAGAAAGAAGCCAGTTTAGGTAATGAACTTTTTCTCACACTCCTGACAGGAAACGTATGGGGGTTTCCCACCATCCAACAACCAATTTTTCCAACACCAAATGGGTGTCCTACAATTCAATTCTGATAGTACCTGGCATTGGCATAGACCTCACAGATGAAGGGCTCAGTTCAAGATTGCCCCTGCTTGAGAAGCCAGTTGTAAGTTTCCACCTGTACTTCTGACCAACCAGCTGGAAGTCAGGGATCCCATGACCCTTCCCCAGGTAGAACAGCTTATAGAGCTTAGGAAAGCACTTTCCATGCTAACACTGGTTTATTATAAAGAATATAACTCAGGAACAGCTGAATAGAGGTGGTGCACAGGGCAAGGTATAGGACAAGGCACGCAGAGCCTCCATGCCTGTAGGTGCACCACCCTTCCGGCACCTTGATGTGTTCACCCTGGAAGCTCTCTAAACCCCACAGTTCAGGGGTTTTACGGAAGTTTCATAACATAGGCGTGACTGATGAAATCATTAAGTGGCTCTGCCCACTTTCCCCACAAAACTGTAGAATCTGGAACCCAGGGCTTCCAACCCCAAGCCAGTGATTTCAGTCCATTTTCACCCACTCACCAGTTCAGAACCAAGAAATGCCCAAGCACCCACTCACATGCAATTAATAGAATCAACACTTCTGGCCTTTCCTGCTTATTCTATCTAGATAATTCATTATGAGTAGTCAGGTGGTCAGTGGTAATTTTTCTGACATAGTGATAGCTTAGAATATTAGCTTAATTAGGAAAACACAGGCATAACTAGAAAAGCATCCACACAGCATATACTCTTTAGAACTCCACAAAAACCTGTAATACCTGCAGTAACGACTCACTAACCACCAGTGCCATAGCCACCCCCAAGGTAAACAAAGAATATCCTACGCAGTCACTTTTCCCAAGGACGCCTGCCATTCACCTTTTGAGATTACACATAAAATGAAATTGGGATAATTAGACTGGCTGAAACTAAGTTACGTGGTGATGTAGTCAGCCATAAAAGTGTGCAAAGATCATTTATTTAATAAACAAAAGTCATTTGGACAGAGCTGCTGCCCACAGCGAAGGGGCACCACCTCTCCACATAGACACCTGCCCTGTCTCGCACTCTCCCTGAGAAGCTGATCTCCTATTACAGCCATTGTCCCGGTGACCACGGTAACAGTTAACACAATAGACATGGGAAGAGTGGGGGAGAGAGGACACAATTATCTTGTCTATCCTCTCCCCGACCCTACAAACTGTGAAGTCTCCACAAAAGCTTCAGCTGCCATCCAGTGCTCCTTTTTAGTAAAAAGTCTTTTGGACACTGTAGCTTCTGAGTTGACAGCAAAGTACTTAACGTCACAGTGGGGGAGGGAAGAAGAGGGAGTCTTGTGAGGTGGTGCAAGGTGGTGTGTGGCCACCTGCCCTTGGTAAGCCAAGGAAAGCGGCCGGACAATTGCCATGGGCACAGGAGTCTGAAATCAGAACTTCAGCATCTTTTGTAAAGGAATGTCCACAGTCTCAGAAAACACTGCAGAGGTGGAAGGGCTCTTCCCAGGTTTTTCATTATTACTTGGTTAAACCTAATACATCCTGTTTTACTCTCAGCATATAGGGAGAAGGTCTCATTCCCCATCCTGATCAGTAATGCCACATTAATACAACATTCTTGGATCCATTAATTCAAATAAGCATTTAAGCACCAATGTGGCAGATACCAGGACAGACGCATGGACAACTAAGACAGTTCCTAGTCAAGCCAACAAATTCTTCCCAAGGCTTAGCCTCTCCACTGAGATCATAAAGAATGCCACGTCGTTGGCTGGGCGCGGTGGCTCACGCCTGTAATCCTAGCACTCTGGGAGGCCGAGGCGGGTGGATAGCTCAAGGTCAGGAGTTCAAGACCAGCCTGAGCAAGAGAGAGACCCCGTCTCTACTATAAACAGAAAGAAATTAATTGGACAACTAAAAA
>CAUYMX010003529.1:0-36133 GCA_963573855.1 Lepilemur septentrionalis
ACATTCCTGAAACAATTTTTAGGTTTTTTTTGTACTAGAAAATGCAGGCAGTGTTTTCACAAAAGTAAATGTACAGTGATTTGAAATACAATAAATGAAGGCAATGCATGGCCTTCCAATAAAAAATATTTGAAGACTGAAAAAAACCCAAACAAACATTCATTTGTACACCAAAAACTGCAAAACATCTTTGAAAGACATTAAAGAACTAAATAAATGGTAAGTCACCCCATGTTCATGGTTTGAAAGACAACTATTGTTAAGATAAAAATAGACCCCAATTTGATCTACAGATTCCCTATCAAACATCTCAGCTGCCTTTTTTGCAGAAATTGACAAGCTTATTTTAAAATTCATATGGAAAAATAAAGGACCAGGAATAGGCAAAGCAATCTGGAGAAAGAAGAACAAAGTTGGAAGAAATACACTTCCAGATTTCAAAATTTATTACAAACCTGTATTAATCAGAACTGGGTGGTATCGGCATAAAGATAGACATACAGATCAAAGGAATAGATTTGAGAATCCAAAAATAAACCCTTGCATCTATGGTCAGTTGAGTTTTGACAAGGGGACTAAGACAATTCAATGGAAGAAAAGAGTAGTCTTTTCAACAAATGGTGTTAGGACAACTGGATATCCACAAGCACAGAAATGAAGTGGTTTGCCTTTTTTACACCATATACAAAAATTGACTCAAAGTGAGTGAAAGACTTAAGTATAAGGATTAAAACTACAAAACTCTTAGTAGAAAACATGGGTGTAAATCCTTATGACCTTGGATTAGGTAATGCTTTCCTAGCTGTGATATCAAAAAGCACAGACAGCAAAAGAAAAAAACTGCATTTCATCAAAATTAAAAACTTGTTTGCTTCAAAGGACATCATAAGGAAAGCAAAAAGACAACCCACAGAATGGAGAAAATATTTGCAAATCATATATCTAACAAAGACTAGTATAACCTATATAAAGAATTATAACAATTCGACGATAAAAAGACAACCCAATTTTAAAATGGGCACTGTATCTAAACAGTCATTCCTCGAAAGAAAACATACAAATGATCAATAAACACATGAAAAGATGCTTAGCATCACTAGTCATTAGGGAAATGCACATCAAAACGAGAATTAGATACTACTGCATATATACTAGGATGGCCATAATAAAAACCAGACAATAACAAGTATTGGTAAGGATACAGAGAATTTGGAATCTTTGTATGTTGCTAGTAATATGTATTGGATATAAAATTGTACAGCTCCTTTGGAAAACAGTTTCACAGTACCTCAAAAAGTTAAACATATGACCCAGAAATGTCAATTCCTTGCTATAATACCTAAGAGAATTGGAAACATGTCCATACAAAAACCTGTGCTTGGGTATTCATAGCAGCATTATTCATAATAACCAAAAGTGGAAACAACCCAATTGTGCATCAACTAGTGAATGGATAAACAAAATGTGGTATGTCCATACAATAGATTATTATTAAGCCATGAAGGGAATGGAGTACTGATACAAGCTACAACATGGATGAACCTTGAAGGCAGTGGTGAGGCAATGAGGATGGTCAATCCTCTTAAGATGTATTGTTCAAAGGGGAGCAGAGAAATGGTATGGTGGCTGAAAAGGGACAAAGGATCAGTGAGTCGTTTTTTGTTTTAAGAGCTTCTCCAGCAGGTTTGTATGCTGATAGAGAATATTGCATCTGCAATAATCCCTTTATTCTCCTGCCTTCTAGGAGTCCTTGATAGGAGAGAGGGAATGAAGAAAGAGTGTTCCTTAGAAGAGGCAGAGACATTGTAAAGAGAGGGAAGGCAGAACATATGTTACAGCTGCACACACCTTGGTAGATTTGGTGATGTCAAGATAAAACAAACACAGATCACTTTTCTAAAAAAGTAATATAGGAATGAAAATTACCAGCTGAACTAGGAAAAGATGAAGTTGACAATAAGCAGGGATTTCAAAGGAGCAGGAGGACACTTTAGGGATTGGTGGATTAATTCATTTTCTTACTTGTGGTGATGGCTTCACGCGGCAAAACTTAATGTACACACTTAAAATGTGTGCAGTTTATTGTACGCCAATTATATCGCGATACAGCTGTTACATACATACACACGAAGTTGACAGACATGAGCAGGCATTCTCTGATTAATCAGTATCCTGGGGAGATAAGTAATTCACAGAGATTCAAAGTACCTTAAGGCTGTAAGTCCACTTGGACTCCGCCGTCCCCGAGCCTTTCCATCCGATACCACCTTCCCCCCACCCCTCCCCGCGCAGGACTCCAGTCCAGAAGATGGGGGAGGTTAGCGTGGGCCGACCACTGCTTGACTGTCCCAGTGATGGGCCTCCACGCGTTAAGAGTTGGGTAAACAGAACAGTCAGGCTGGGGCCGAGCAACATCTGCTTTCTCGCTGAAGCCACGACTCCGGCAGGGTGTCTCCGCAGGGTCGGCATCAGCATTGGATCGGAAAGCCGTGAAGGGGATTAACCTGTGAAGAACGTTCTCGTCCAATCTCAGCTGAACGAAAGAGAGCCCAAGTAGTCACACGCCGAACTAAGCGTGTAGCCAGTTTTCACCTTCGCAGTCATTCGCGGAGGAGAGACATAGGTCCGGTGGAAGAGATGGGCGGGCCCGCAACACTCTGCCTCGGTAGGGTTTTAACGGGCACATTAAGTCTACGGTTTTGGTTCCAAGTCGACCCTATAAAACCGAAGGGCCAGGGACGGGCGAACAAGAGGGAACTGCATTTCCCAGCAGGCCGCGGGCGTCGGGACTCGGCCATTCCTTCCGGCGGGTGCGGCGCTGTTGGCTGCTGGCGTCCCGAGTGCAGGGTGCCGCATGGATCCCGGGGGCCGGTGGCGGAACCTGCCCAGCGGGCCTAGCCTAAAGCACTTGACCGACCCCTCTTACGGGATCCCGCGGGCGCGGCAAAAGGCAGAGTTGCAGGACCTGACGCGGGCGCACGTGGAGTCTTTCAACTACGCTGTGCAGGAGGGGCTCGCCCACGCGGCGCAGGTGAGCGCGGCGTCCTCCTGGGCTCCGGGCAGCTCTGCGTCCGCCCGCGCAGCTTTCCCGGCGAGGTCGAGCTCTGGGCGGGCGGAGGAGAGGAGCCCGGCTAGGTTGGAAGAGGGAGGGGCGGGGGTGAAGCTTGGGCCGTGTGGGGCACAAGCGGGAATAGGGTCTCAGAGAGATGGCTGGGAGGCCGCAGTACTCGTGCTCCTTGATCGCGCTAGGCTCAAAGCGTACGCGAGACAGAAAAACATGTTGAACAAGACGCGGGGCTTGGCCTCGTTAGACTTGTAGTAGAGTGTATTAGGGGAAGGATGTATTCGTGATTTCTGGATTGATAAGTGCTTCGAACTGTAGTTTTTTGGTAGGACAGTTAGTTTCTGGGTGCTGTGAGTGAGGAAATGGCCCGTTTGGGGTGTGTTTCCCAACCATTCACAACGCACACGCCTTTGTATCATTTGAAAGTCTTGAGCATAGTTTTGTTTGGCTTCTTTGGAGTAGATTCCTTCATTCTGTGAATCAGAATTTATGTCTGTCATGTTATTCATTTCAGAGTACAATTGATTTTCATTATTTAGGGATCCCATATTTGTAGATTTATCTTCTTGCTAAGAATTTACTTGCAACCTCAAAATCAGTACTTGCCAACATGATCAGAATTGTGAAAAATTTGCATCGCCCATTGTGCATATTCCCAGCTGAGATCCAATAAAGTGATGCTCTCCCTTCTTGTTTCTTCAAGTTCTTAGGCTGCAAACAAGGGTCCTTTCAAATGCTGTCTGTTTAGTGCCACGTTTTGTGCTTTTTGTTGGTGGTTTTGCGATTTAAAATGTCCCCCAAGCGTAGTATTAAAGTGCTGTGTAGTGTTCCTAAGCACAGAAGGTTCATGGAGAAAATATACATCTTAGATAAGGTTTGATCAGGCATAAGTTAGTGCTGTTGGCTAAGAATTCAATGTTAATGACTCAACAATGTATGTTAAATAAGGTGTCCTTGCTCGCATGAACCTAACCTTGTTTCCCTAGGAGCAGTGGTTCAGTATTTGCTAATTCAGTGTTTATGGCAGTTTTACAGAACATACATAACTGTTGTGAATAAGAAGCATCAACTATATTTAGGTGTGGGCAGTACAGCTTTGGCTTGAGAAAGTGAATCTTTTGTTCTCCCTCTTTTTAATGTTCCATCCTTAAACATAAAATATAAATTTTATTTTCAAATAAAATATTAAACCCTAAAATAATTCCAGCTTTGGATTAAATTTAAAAATTTAGAAAAGGTCAGTTGAACTCACATGAGGGTGGAGAGCCTTTTTGGTATTCTTTTGTGGCACCATTTTTGGCATTGTCATTATTCTAACACTAAGGCTAGGAGACTGTTCATAGTTCAAGGGTGGCCCTTCCTCAGAACAGCAAAGCTTCCCCCAGGAGGTGGTGCAGAGAAGCAACTGCTGTGGAAGGGAAAACTTAACCTTGGCTACCTTTTGCATGGCTCTGGCTTCAGTGTGAGGCCACCATGGAAGTGAAATGTACAAATATCAACTTAAAGAATGCTGTTAAGATGTCCAGTACTAAATCAAGAGGATGTTTCCATATCCTTGCCCTATTAGCAGCTATGCACATAGACAAGGTAAGAACAGACAAGGTAGGCATTTGGTTCAGACAGTGGGAGCTTTGTTCTGTTCACAGCTGTACCGCTAGAGCTTGCTACAGAATCTGACGCATACTAGGCACTTAAAAAAATCTTAAGCTAACGCATTATAGTTTTAAGTACTTAGTGAAGTTATAAGTAGACTTGATGCAGTCTTAACTGTCTTTTTTAGATGTGTCACATTGGCATTATAGGCATCAATGTTTATAGAACACATGGGATTTGGAAGAATCCTAGAGAAAAAGTGCCTTGAAAATGCAAGCAATTTAATAGCATGAATTGTATTTCAGGCTATACCTTCCTTTGAATTTGCTTTCAAAGATGAGCGTATCTCTATTACTATTGTGGATGCTGTTATTAGTCCGCCCACAGTTCCAAAAGGGACCATTTGCAAAGAGCTCAATGTTTACCCAGCAGAATGCCGAGGCCGAAGAAGCACCTACCGTGGGAAATTGACAGTGAGTACAAGAGACTTGTGTGTGTGTGGCTCTCACACTGCATGTTTTTGAGACTAGTGCTGTAGCCTAAAAGTTTATACCAGAATTCTACTTTCTTAGTGCTATCATCTAAGCATAAAATCATTTAGTGTGGTCTTCTTCCTCACTCTTTTAAAATACTCATTTGTTCTCGCAGGTTCAGATATATTCTTTGAGTAATTTTTTTGTTTCCTTTTCATTTAGGTTGATATCAACTGGGAAGTAAATGGAATTTCAAGAGGAGTCATTAAGCAGTCTCTTGGCTATGTTCCCATTATGGTGAAGTCCAAGCTTTGCAATTTACACAGCCTTCCTCCACAAGCCCTCATTGAGCACCATGAGGAGACAGAGGTAATCCGTGGATCCAGGCCTGGAGACAGTATAGCAGGCCTGGGTTGGTAGTGAGGAGTCAGCTTTCCTTTCTTTGCTCTAATTTCTAGATAGGTAAAATGGAGAATTAATATCTTATCTACAAGACTGTGTTGCTCTTAAAGACTATCAAATGAGACAGTATGAAAAAGTGGCTGTATAATTAGAGAACATTATTGTTTGGGGGAAGAACTGGTAGATTTTTCCCTGATTTTCTGAGTGATAACATATTTAGAGATGTACTTCCAAGAAATTTATTTTTTTCAACCTGTCTTAACCCACAAAACTATTGTCAAAAATGTCTGCTTTACTGATAGATTCTGTGAACATATTAAATGATTCATATGCCTTCTTCGCCTTCATCATTTCTTTCAGCTATGTTAGGTGGCTTTGCAGTATTGAGTTGAAGTAATCAAGACATAGGGACTCTGTCTACGGTGGATAATACTGTGTTATACAATGGGAAGAGGGTTTTGGTGCCCAATCTGGGTTTGACACCCAGTTCTTTCACTTACCAATTGTTTGGTTTGGAGAAGTTTCCTCTGCTGAAAATAAGCGTATTAGTTGTTATCCCACTTGCTGTTATGAGGATTAAATGTTATAATAACATAGAGTGCCTGGCATGATATGCCTGTTTCATAGTAGGCAATTAGTAAATACTAGCTCTTTAACTTATTTGGAAACCATACTCTTATGGAAGCAAAATTATTACCATTTTAACCTTTAGGCTTCTCTTTGGAATAAGTTTGTTTAATGTTATTTGAAGACTGAGGTCATTTTAGAGGACAGGAAAGCAAGTTAGTTCCAGTCTAAGTAGAGAGAAGTAGTGCCCTGTTTTCCTTCCATACTTTTCTCCCATGTCCTTAGGACCTTTTAATGTACTTGAGAAGGCTGTTAATTCACAAATAGACAGTGCCTGTGTACTATTTTCAAGGGATCAGTAGTTCCTTTTACCTCTGTTCACCTCTTCTTCATGTTGTACTACATTTGGCTAGGAATAAAATACATGTTTATAATTAGTCGTGTATCTTTGTTTAACGAATTATGATTCATCTTTTTGGCAGGAAATGGGAGGCTATTTTATAATTAATGGCATTGAGAAAGTAATTCGAATGTTGATTATGCCTCGGAGAAATTTTCCCATTGCAATGATCAGACCAAAATGGAAAACCAGAGGGCCTGGCTATACTCAGTATGGTAAGTTCCAGTGATTATTGGGATGCTCTTTTAGAAAAGTTTAAAACCATTTTTTTTAAAGTAGATACATCTAAATTGAGTCTTTGATATTTTTATCATATTTTTGTTTGTTTTTCTATGAAGCATTTCTGAGTTAAGATTTTATAATGTGGGTACGGGAAAAAATGGAGAGATGTTGGTCAAAGGGTACAAACTTTCACTTGTAAGATGAATAAGTTCTGGGGATCTAATGAACACCACAGTGCCTATATTTAATGATGCTGTATTATTTACTTGAAATTTGATAAGAATAAATATTAAGTGTCCTAACTGTACATGCGTGCACACACAGCATGTAACTATGGGTCGTGATTGCTGTTTTTATCAGTCTGATTGTGGTAATCATCACACAGTGTTATGTTTATGTATCTTCAAGGTATTGTACACTTTGAATACATACCATTTTGATTTTTTAAAATTAAACCTAAAAAAGTTCACAGTGGGAAACGTACTTTCTATTATGTTCCATTTTTTCAAACTGAAAGAGCACATGTATTTATGTTACTGCTTATGAAGATGGAGGCTGACTTGACTTGGCCACAGGTGGGCATGAGTCTTGGAAGTCTTCTGATTCAGGCTACCATACCACTCCCCTCAGGGTCTATGGCTACAGCCACCTGGCCTCTGAGTACTCTGTGACAGTGCCTGGCTTCACAAGGCAGCATGTTGCATTCTTGGTTAACCCCTATGATTAAGGGATTTATCCTTATACTTGAGCTAAAAAAAATCAGCCTTTAATTGTAGCCATGTACATTATACCTAGAAAAACAGCATTTCAGCCCATCAAAATGTCTAGTCATTTATTCTTTTCCATCAATTGATGCAGTATGTCTTAACAATCCTTGCCTAAGGCTGAAATAAACTTAAAATCTTAAGTTCTACTTTTTCCATTAGAACTTTTAGATCCAACACCATCTCTTGACTAGACTCCACAATTTAAGGGGGATATAAAGTGGTAAAAGATACAGACCCTGGTCTGGGGGGAAACTTTGAAGTATGGTTAAATTCATAGCTTCAGTTACTTTATATTAATTTTTCTCAAAATAAATTTTGTACCCAAGAGGACATTTGGCAAGGTCTAGAAACATTTTTGATTGCCAGTCTTAGTTAAACATAGTGATTTGGTTCTAATTTATATCTAAGAGGGCAAAATAGTTCCGAAAAAAATGATTGAGGCAAGTATAATATTCCTGAATTTCTGATTTTTTGCTGTTTGTTTCAATAGGAGTTTCAATGCACTGTGTGAGGGAAGAACATTCCGCAGTTAATATGAACCTTCACTACTTGGAAAATGGCACAGTTACGTTGAACTTTATCTACCGGAAAGAACTGTTTTTTCTTCCTTTGGGATTTGCACTTAAGGTATGACTTAATGAATATATTTCTTTTTGTTAGGAAGAGATTGATTGGAGGTAGTAGCCTGTTCAGATTGGGTGGGTTCTCGTTAAAGTTCATGCTATACTATTTGTCTACTGCTCTCTAACAAATTACTTGGAAATTCAGTAGCTTAAAACATCAATAAACATTTGTGTCACAGTTTCTGTGGTTCAGAAATTTGGGAGTGGTTTGGCAAGCAGCTGTGGCCAGGGGTCTTAGGAGGGTGCAATGAGAAGTCAGTCGGGGCTGCAATCATTTTGAATACTTGACCAGGGCCAGAGGATCCACTTGCAAGGGGGCTCACTCACAGGGCTGTGAGTTGGCGTTAACTGTCGGCAGGAGGTCTCTTCATGGAGTTCCTGTCTGTGTAGACCTCTCTGTAGGCTGCTTGAGGTGGCTGTCTTTCCCCGACGTAGTTTGATGAGAGAACAGGGCAGAAGACGCAGTGCTTCTTATAACCTGGCCTTGGGAGTCTCACATCATCTTTTCTGCCATATTCTCTTGGTCATGCAGGCCAGCCCCAATTTAGTGTGGGAGGAGACTGACTGTACACTTCTGTGAACAGCAGGAGGCCGAGACCACTGGGGGCCATCTTGGTGTCTGGCTAGCCTATAAGGAATGCTTTGTTTGTTGAGTGCTAATTTTTCTTGAGTATGAAAAAATTAGAGGAGAAAATTATTACTAAATGAATAAAATGTTATAGTTATGAGAATAAAAAAGAAAACCTTTTATTTTCTATCCTAGGCACTTGTCAACTTTTCCGATTATCAGATTTTTCAGGAGCTCATTAAAGGAAAAGAGGATGACTCTTTCTTTAGGAACTCTGTTTCTCAGATGTTAAGGATGGTAACAGAAGAGGGTTGTTCCACACAAAAACAGGTCCTTAACTATCTAGGTGAATGCTTCAGAGTAAAACTCAATCTTCCCGACTGGTACCCAAATGAGCAGGCTGCAGAGTTCCTGTTTAAGTATGTACGCTTTGCCTGTGCTGTTTGTGGAGGGGTGGAGGTGTGTCAGTGGTGCTTTGTATTGACTGCAGTTTGGGCTGGCGAGTCGTCTGTGACTCAGAATGAACCTGGAGGTAGAATTTTGGTCCTGGCCAGTGGAGGCTACCTTTGTTTCTGTGGCCATCCTCACCTTTATTTCTTTTTAAAGTCTTCTTATTTTTTTTAACTTTCATTTTGAAATAACTTCAAACTTCGGAAATAATGTTCAAATAGTATAATGTGTTAGACACTTATATACACTGACCAATAATATTTTATTACATTTATTGTATTACTTTCTCTATACACAGGTATACATTTTTCTTTCGTGACTTTTAAAAGTTGCGGTTGCAGACACCGTGTCTCGTTATTTCTCCAAGGCAAGGACATTGTCTTATGCAATCACTGTATAATTATTAAAGGAGCCAGCTCTAGACCAGCGGTGTCCAATATGTAGGCACAGGCCACATGTTGAGCACTTCAGATGTGGCCAGTATGGCTGAGAAGCTGAATTCAGAATTTGACTTAATTTTATTAATAATTAAAGTTAGATAGCTGCATGTGGCTGCTTGCTACCATTTTGACCAGCACAGCTCTAGACCTTGTAACTGTGTTCTGTTCTTTTGCTAATGTTGTCAGTAAAGGTGAAAAGCAGTTTTTCCAAGTAAGGATTTTATTCTAAGTCAGCATGAATTGGGGACCTTGGTTAGTAGGGCATTAAGTAATATTAGCAACTGAATTGTTTTAAGCTTTTTTCTGTCTATTTTGACAGCCAGTGCATCTGTATCCACTTGAAATCCAATACTGAGAAGTTTTACATGCTTTGTCTCATGACCCGGAAGCTGTTTGCATTAGCCAAAGGAGAGTGCATGGAGGACAATCCTGACAGTATAGTGAATCAAGAAGTCCTTACACCTGGTCAGCTCTTCCTTATGTTTCTGAAGGTAAATACGTGCAGCCTCCCCCTCAGCCAGTGGTACGCTCGTGGAATGGTGTGATTATATCAAGCGGTGGTGTTTTTAGCAGATTTTGATTTCTAGTTTTGGCACTTGGCATGATCTCTTTTGGTTTGTTAATTTATCAGTAAGGGAAGAAAAAAATCCTAGCTTATACCAGGTTTAGAAATTTGTTTAATATTTTTATATAGTTGAAAGACCACATCAAATCTTGGTTACACCTTTAATGGTAAAAAGCAAATGGCCTTCATACTGTTGATCGTAATTAGTCACAGATTCTATATTTGCGAATTCACCTACTGGCTAAACTTTATTTGTAACCCAAATACCAATACTGGTGTTTTTGTGGTTATTCAGAGACATGAGCAGAGCAGTGAAAAATCTGAGTCCTGATGCCTGTTACCAGTGAGGTCGAGCAAGGCAGGGCTCTGCTGTCTTGTGTCAGCCCTGATGTTGTAAACAGGGTCCCTTTTGAGGTGTGGTTAGTGCAATGTTTTTCACTTTTTTGTGCTTTTTATTAGTGAGTTTTGCTGTTTAGAATGTCCTTAAGTATAGTGCTGAGTGCTGTCTAGTGTTTCTAAATGTTAGAAGGTTGTGCTGTGCTAGAGAGTTCTATGTTAATGAATTAGCAACATGTATCTAATAAGTTGTCTTTATTTTATTTATTTATTGAGACAGAATCTTACTCTGGCACTTAGGCTAGAGTGCTGTGGCATTAGCCTAGCTCACAGCAACCTCTAACTCCTGAGCTCAAGTGATCCTCCTGCCTCAGCCTCCCGAGTAGCTGGCAGTACAGACACAGGCCACCACACCTGGCTAATTTTTCTATTTTTAGTAGAGACGGGTCTTGCTCTTGCTCAGGCTGATCTCAAACTCCTGACCTCAAGTGATCCTCCCACCTCGGCCTCCCAGATTGCTAGGATTACAGGTGTGAGCCACTGTGCCCGGACAATAAGTTGTCTTTCAACAGAAACACACATAAATCAAGGTTATGTATTGATCGGCTGACAAAAATGTTATGACCAGAGACTTGCAAGAATCCAGCCCTGTATCTCCCCTAGGAGTGAGGGTTCAGTATTCAGTAATTCAGTAGAACATAACTACTGTGAATACTGACAATTAATTATAAATATATATATATAGAGAGAAACTTAGCATGCCACAAAAATGATTTCATAAGAATGTTGATTTGGTGGCATTTTATATTTTTCATCTTATCTAAAAAACATTCAATATAAGAGGAAATGTAGTAGGAAGATAGAGAAAGCTGAAGTAAAGATCTCCTAATTCCTTATCTAATCAGTAATTCTTAAATTCTTACTGAAAAGTAATAATTTTTGTTTCTGTCTGCTCTAGCAGGCAGATAAAATTAGATTGAAAAATTTCAACAGCCTAGTATTGCCCTAACAAAAAATGAAATCAGATAGCAGAAGTTTTCTGTTGTTGGTAGCCTGTCAAATAAAGCCTAATTTACATTTCCCACCTACTTAAACTAAACATGGTGGGTTCATCATATCCCACATTGTTAGGAATAATATGTCTTTAGTAGCAAGACATTACTGAGGTGACCTGTTTTAGCAATAGGGGAAAGAAGGGGAAAATTGGGACTTTTTCAGAGAATTCATTGCTTAAGAGTGTTTCATTCCTTACCAGCTATGTTTAAGTTGTGAACTTCTAAGTTTGGAACACAAACAGTCTTCAGAAGATACATGACCTTGACATAAGATAAATTACAGACTTTGAAATTCACATTTTATTTACACTGAAATAAGCCGTATAGGTCTTTCTCCACTTGTGGAGACTCACCCGTTCCTTTCTTTTTGGAACGTATCTTCACTTTGTATAGCTTCCTTCTTCACTCTTACTTTGTATAGAAATTCAGAGTTTGAATAAGGACAAATAAAGCGTCCTATTTGTGGGGAAAAAAATTTAAAAAGAAAGAAGTTGTACAAAGGTGATATTTCTTGCCAGAAGTAACGGCCCTATTTTCTGTATTATTTGTAGATTATTCAGATCTTGCTTTTTAAATCTAAATGACAAAGTGTAGACATAGTCTTGAGAAAAGACAGGAGAAATAGAGAAATCAGTTGTTGTATCCAGAATTTCTGATTCTGTTTTGACTGTGAAGCCGAAGTGTTCGATATACACCTGATAAAAAAGCTTATGACACTGGCAGGAATGGAAAACAGCAACAAGCAGAAGTAGAGCAACAATGCCAGGCTCTTCCATTGAAACTTGCTCTTGTAGCTTCACTTGATAAAACACCAAACCTACACGGACACCCTTGTTTGGTGACCTCACAGTTTCACTCACTCTCTGAGTTCCTTTATCTGTACATTGCACATACTTACTAGTCTACTTAAAAGTCCTACTAGTGAAAAATCAGTTGTGAGATTCATTGTAGAATTTTCTAAAACGTATTCCTTCCTCCCATTCCTCCCAAAAAGTTATTCCTTCAAAGTACTGATAACTCAGTATAACTGGACCCACCGTGACACTAAATGCTGTGTCTAAAATGACTGTAAAATTATTTCTGAGTGCCAGTACCAGAGAGTATGCAGAAATGAAATGTGGCACTTCAGCACTATCTTCTGGAAGAATAGATAGGTAGATCTTTAAAGTGTGAGTATTCAAGCAGTGATTATGTAATCAGGTGGATTAGCAATGGCTAATGTATTCAATCAGAGGCCTGTAGGCAAAGATGCCCAGTGATTAAGTGGCCTATGTACATCTTCCAGCTTTTCCTCCAAATATCAGATATAGGGGAAAACCTATTTAAAACATTGCCTTTGGTATTGTCAGTGGTTTCTGAATCACACATAGGAAGCTCTGACTTGCTGTATAGACTTTTTGTTTTCTTTCCTTTTATTTTTAGTTGATACGTAATAATTGTACATACTTATGGACTACAGAGTGGTCTATTGATGCATATATACAATATATAATGATCAAATCAGGGTAATTAGCACATTAATTACCTCAAACATTTATCATTTTTTTGTGTAATGAACATTCAGAGTCTTCTCTTTTAGCTTTTTGAAAATGCATAATAAATTATAGTAAACCATGTTTACCCCACAGTGCTGCAGAACACTGGAACTCATCTTCCTATCTGGTTGTAATTTTGGAATTACAGACATCTTTAGCCACTTCACTGACTGTTGTCAGCAAAGATTGAGGGACCCTGTGTGATTGTTCCGCATCCATGGATCTGCAAGTTCTGCATCCATGGATCCAACCAACCTCAGATTGAAAATACTCGGGAAATAAAAACACAATAAAAAATGCACATATTATTAAAAAAAATGTAGTATAACAACTATTTACTTAGCATTTACATTGTATTGGATATTATAAGTAATCTAAAGATGATCTAAAGTATGCAGAGCATATGTGTAGGTGATATGCAAATGCTAAGCCGTTTCCTATAAAGGACTTGAGCATCTGCGGGTTTTGATGTCCATGGGACCCTGGAACCAATCCCTCACAGCTGCAAAGGGACAACTGTTCTCTTACAGCTTTCACCATAGGAAGGCTTCTTAGAGATCTTCTGCTCAGTTCTGCTGCTTGTACTGATATGTCCAGGTTGCATACATGAGTTCCCATCACTTATCTGTAATTCTAGCTTCAAAAAGCGCTAGAGACCAGGCATGGTGGCTCACACCTATAATCCTAGCACTCTGGGAGGCCAAGGCGGGAGGATTGCTTCAGCTCAGGAGTTTGAGACCACCCTGAGCAAGAGCAAGACCCCATCTTTACTGAAAATAGAAAAAGTAACTGAGTGTCATGGCATGTACCTGTAGTCCCAGCTACTCGGGAGGCTGAGGAAAGAGGATCATTTGAGCCCAAGAGTTTGAGGTCACAGTGAGCTACATGATGCCTCTGCACTCTACGCAGGATGACAGAGCCAGACTGTCTCAAAGAAGAAAAAGTGGTAGAACTAAAAAAAGCATGAATTGGCAGCAGGACCTGACCTGAACAAACAGAAAGTTTTTTTGTAACTTTTATTATCCTAGTTATTAATAATTTGTGCGTTTTACTTTAGAAACACATTTGATTACAAGTCTGCCTCAGTCTCCACTATGGGTGTTAGGTAGTACATGGTTTATGCACCTGTTCCCTTTCTAAAGTCTGAAAAATTCTTAATACATTTAAATTATTTAAATGTAATTTAAAATACTTAAATTCTTAATACATTTGGCCTAAAACTTTTTAGTGGTTCTGTAATGTACTGCTTCCTGAAGAAAAGTTTGTTGTGAAGTTTGAATAAATATGCGGAGTGTCAGTTTATGGTGTGTGCCCAGTAAATGCTAGTACTCTGCCTTTGCAAGACTTTAATAAGAGACAATAGGCAACAAAGGAGAGACTTTAGCTCCTTATTGTCCTAGCCTCCTCCGGTCTCAGGGTACAGATCTGTTTCTCATCTCTGTGATTTCCTTTCTTCTTTGTTTGGTCTTCTTTTATTTTTTATTTTTTTGGTCTTCTACTTCATTTCCATTATGTTTCAGATTTTATAGAGGAAGAAAGTGTCAATCTTTCCCATTAGTTCATCAGCTGTCTTGGATGTTGGATCTAATTTGGGGACTTTGAGCTCTTGGTTTTAATTCTTAGGAACATGGGGCTACTGCTTTGGTCCCAAAGCTTTTGCTTTTTTCTGGGATTAAAGCCGTTCCAACTGCTTGACAAGGGCATTTAAATAAAAACTTCTAAGGCCAAAGCAAATAAATTGGATTCTTTCCATTAATGTGGGTTATCTAAAGCAGTGATTCTGCCCCTATCCCACCCTCCAAGGGACATTTGGCCATGTCTGGAGACATTTTTGGTTGTCACAACTTGGGTGGCAGGTGCTACTGGCATCCACTAGGTAAAGGCCAGGGGTGCTGTAAACACTTGCAGTGCACAGCCACAGCCCCTCATAAGAAAGGACTCTCCAACCAAAACGTTAATAGGGCTGAGGCTAAGAAACCCTGTCCTAGAGTAGCTTGCCTATTCTGTCATAAGAAATGCCACACGTATAGTACTACGTAGAAAAGCTGTCTTTCCAGATTGTGATTTAGGTGTTTTCCATGTCAGGTATACAAATTTGTGGACTGTTGTTAAAGATTGTACAGGTTACATGTGAGTAAATATGAAATTCGTGATAATTAAAACATTCTATTTTAAATTAAAATTCTTTTATTTCAGGAAAAAATGGAATCTTGGTTAGTGTCTATTAAAATAGCTTTTGATAAAAAGGCTCAGAAGACCAATGTGTCCTTGAACACTGATAATTTGATGAAGATTTTTAGTATGGGAAGTGATCTCACAAAACCATTTGAATACCTTTTTGCTACTGGGAATCTGCGTTCTAAAACAGGTGAAATTAAATAGATTGGCTTCATTTTAGTTGTGTTTTTTAATTTATTTCCTTACAATTTACATGTCCCTGAGAGAAATTCTTTTTAAAAAATAAATTCTTCATTTTCACTAAAGATAGATTTCATGTTGTGGTAAATTTTGACTATATATCAGTCTGAAGTCTGTATAGCTTAACTCTAATTCTAATAACCAAATATATTTCCTGTGCCTCCTGAAAAATGCAAAACCCCTTAGATATCTGAGGAAGAATTACCTAACAGGAAATCCAGAAGGGTTGCTATACGTGCCCAAATCTAAAGAAAGATCTGGGAAACTTAAAAATAAAAAGGGATAATTAGGACCCCAGAAATCTGCATTTTTTTTTTAATAGTTGCTACTGATGCAGATTCTGTTGTTAGCATGCTATGACATGCTTATATATCATCCAGGCCTCCCAGATAAATTTAAATACTTGCTATTTTATTATTCATTTAATGTTCTCTTACAAAAAGGTAGTGGTGGAGGAGATAGGGAACAAGTCAGGGCTAATATGATTTGTGAAAAATGCGGATTCTTTTTACTAGTTTGTGTAAACTCCACTTATCAGAACTAGGAGAAGTTATAAATTTGGCTCATTTTTTGAGTAACATTTGTTTTATTAAGGTCTTGGCTTCTTGCAAGATTCTGGACTTTGTGTTGTGGCTGACAAGCTGAACTTCATACGCTATCTGTCCCATTTCCGCTGTGTGCACAGAGGGGCTGATTTTGCCAAGATGAGGACCACCACAGTACGCAGGCTGCTGCCAGAGTCCTGGGGCTTCCTTTGTCCTGTGCACACCCCAGACGGGGAGCCCTGTGGGCTGATGAACCACTTAACTGCTGTGTGTGAGGTCGTCACACAGTTTGTGTATACAATACCTATTCCAGCTTTGCTGTGCAACCTGGGTATGTGTGATAAGCAGTCTTGTTTGGTTATATGGTTTTTAACAGCTGCAAACTGTAAGTTATGCTTCCTTTGGGGATTCAACAGAGAATTCCTGTAGGGATTCAACAGAGAATTCCTGCAAGAATTCTTTTTCACTCTTCTCTGCAGGAGTTGGGCTGCTTTCTTGGGTTCTCTACAGAAGGTGAAATACATTCTTTGAAAATGAAAACAGGAAAAATTAAATGTTATAGGTGTTTTGCTTTTCTCTTTCAAAAAACAAAAACAAAAAAATGATGCCAAAGCATTTGCAATAGACCAACAGTTAATATTGGAAACATAGAAGCTATTGTGTAACCTTCTGGGTCACTTTCCTTGCATCTCTTGGTGAGCCTTTGCATTTATTAAGTAGAAATCAATGTTTACAGGTTTGCAGGAAAACAGTTTAAAAGGGGGTTGTCATCTCTGCCTCCGTGTCATCAAATACATAGCCTTTGTTCCTGGTAACCTTGCCTCTGCTGTGGCAAGAATAATAATCTCTCATTATTCTTCTGGGTTTGATATTTGGTTTGCATTTACCTTCATACTTAAAAATGTCAGTCTTGTCTTTGGGCACTCTATAGTCTTCTAGTCCTGGGGTTCTCCTGTTGGGAATTGGAAACCAGAAGTGTTCTGTCTTTGGTGAGCTGTGGGCAAGGTCTCCAGTGGGACTAATGTTTATGTGGTAACAGGTTCAGTTCATGGGGATCAGATGATACAGGGATTCTCAAGCAACCAGATGGGCATGGAGGCAAGAGAGTCAAGAAATTTCTGCTTAACAGTATTTCTCCCAACTAGAGAGTGGCCTGTGAGAATGGAGCCCCAGAGAAAGTAGCCAAGAAATACTCAAGATTCAGAAGATGTAATCAGTGTAATTTGAGGGTTCACTCTCTAAAAAGAAAAGAATTTTCTTTGCTACCAGTGATTAAAAATGTCAAAGTCTGGGAAAGGGTAGAAAGGAAAAAAATAAAAAGTGGAGAGGTGGAAAATACATCTTACTGCAGAAGAGATGGGAAGGGTTATTTGCTCTGGCACTGGAGAAGAAGACAGAATAGAAAATGCTGCCTAACTTTGGGTGTAGCTGGTCATCTTAGGGTGATAGATGAAACACAGACTGGGTAATCTGTGATGCTCAACACTTGCTGTCTTCAGATGGTATTTATGATTCATGGAAGAATGTTCTTTTTTTACTTAATTTCGGTTGATTCTCATTACTTGTAGTACTTGTGTTCTATAAAGTCACCAGTGAATATTGAACCTTGTTCCTAGGGGAGGTACAGGAATAGGTTCCTGGGGACCTCTGGTCAATTTTTTATCAGCTAATCAATACGTAGCCTTGTTTTTTGTGTCTTTCCATTGAAAGACGCCTTCTTTAATGCATATCATTGATTTGTTAACATTGAGCAGCAACAGCCAACAGCACTATAGCTATAAGTTTATCTAACAGGTATTATCTGTTAGGTACATGACAGCACTTCAGCACTACACTTGAGGGCCATTTCATACAGTGAAATCAACAACAAAAAGCACAAAAATGCAAAAAACGTGGCACTAAACAGACCAGAAAAAGGACACTCGATTACAATGTGAGCTGAGACGAGAAGACAGAGCATTGCCTTGTTTGACCTCAGCTGGGAGTGTACATCAGGGGACTCAAATTTTTTGCCACATTCTCAAATGACCTTGAAAGCGCTCCTAGTACTGATTTTGTGTTTACAAATATCATGTAGCAAATAATGATCAGCTGTAATTGGAAAAAGTTAACACATTTACATGACTTAGGAATCAAAATATTTAAAAGGGGTATAAAGTCTTCCTTAGATCCCTGTCCCCCTCTGCAGTCCCCAACCCCCAGGCCTGGTACCAGTCTGTGGCCTATGAGGAATTGGGCCATGCATTACCACCTAAGCTCCACCTCCCCCTATGCAACCCCTCCCACCCCATCCGTGGAAAAATTGTCTTCCATGAAACTGGTCTCTGGTGCCAGAAAGTTTGAGGACCACTGCTAGCTACTGTCCTCACAGGCAGTCAGAGTTAGTAGCTTCTTGTGTGTCCTTGCTAAAGTGATTTAGATTTATACATGCAGTAGAAAAACATACAGGAATAGCTTGGATATGTTGTGGATGACCACAGCAATAAAGCAAACTTCGCAATAAAAGCAAATATTTTGATTTCCTAGTGCATATAAAACTAATTTACACTATGTTATATTCTACTAAATGTGCAGTAGTATTATGTCTACAAAAAAATGTAAATACCTCAATTTAAAAAAATAGTTTATTGCTAAAAATGCTGACAGTCATCTAAGATTTCAATGAGTCACAATCTTTTTGCTGGTAGAGGGTCTTGCGTCTGTGTTGATGGCTGCTGACTGATCAGGGTGCTGTTTGCTAAATATTGGGGTGGCTACAGCAATTTCTTAAAATAAGACATCTCATTTGCAATGTCAATTTATTTTTCCTTTCACAAAAGATTTCCCTGTAGCATGTGATCCTGTTTGGTAGCATTTTACCCACAGTAGAACTTCTTTCAAGATTGGAGTCTGTCCTCTCAAGCCCCGCTGTTGCTTCATCAACGAAGTTTATAAAATATTCTAAATCCTTTGTTGTCATTCAACAATGTTCACAACATCTTCACCTGGAGTAGATCCCATCTCAAGAAACCACTTTCTTTACTCATCTGTAAGAAGCAACTCTTCATCTGTTCAAGTTTGATCATTAGGTTGCAGCAATTCAGTCACATCTTCAGGCTCTACTTTCAATTCTAGTTCTGTTGCTGTTTCCACCAGATCTGCAAGTACAATAGTAGTAACATCAAAGATCACTGATCACAGCTCACTGTAACAGACATAATAAAAATGTTTGAAATATTTGAGAATAACAGAACGCTGACCTAGAGACATGAAGTGAGCACATTATGTTGGAAAAATGGTGCCAGTAGACTTCCTTGCTCAATGCAGGGTTGCCACAACCTTAAATTGTGTAAAAAAAAAGAGAAACAACAAAAAAATGCAGTATCTTTGAAGCTCAGTGAAAAGATATGCCAGTAGCAATTTCAGAGACAAGGATGATTAGATATCTGAACTGACGAAGTAGCTGTTGAACCCATCAGGAGGGAGTTTGCAAAGTTGCACAGAGCACTCTAATGTGTCACTTCTGTTTGTTCCCTTGCCAGGGGTCACTCCTGTAGATGGAGCTCCCCACCGACCCTACAGTGAGTGCTACCCAGTCCTGCTGGATGGTGTCATGGTTGGCTGGGTGGATAAGGAGCTGGCGCCCGGTGTCGCAGACTCTCTCCGTCATTTTAAGGTGATCTTAACCCTTTGAAAGTTGTCACGTCCCTTAACTTTAGGTTTTCAATCCTTTTCTAATTGATGGGGTTAGCCCCAGGGCAGTTTAGAGCTATCAAATGGTCAGTGGGGAGAAGCTAATTCCAAAATGTTGGTCTATTCCCTCTAGTGAGAGTTTTGCCTTGTACCGATCTTACTGTTGGTGTCAGTGACGAATATTTGACCCACATGCATTCCTTGGTAGTTTCGTTGAGCTGCCAGTCTGCTTAGCTAACAAAGTTTAACTTTTTTTCCTTTGTTAATACTAGTGGCATATAAGGGATCTCAAAATACAGACATTTCAATAATATTAAAGATCTGTAAGATATAAGTCATACCCTGTCACTTTCTAGGTTTTGAAAATACATTTTTTAAAAAGTCAAGTAGAAGGACGTTCCTTGAATGACTTATCTTTGGAATTTCCTCTTAACAAAGAGTATTTGTTGGCTTAGATGATGGCCATTGGAAGAATTGTCCTTTGGCAGCAGGATGAATTTGTGGTTCATATTCTGTTCTATTTTGTTGGTTTTTAGTTTTAAACATTTTAAAACTAAAATTTAGTTTTCGTTTTTCTTTTTTATATCCCAAGTCATCAAGCAATAGTTTTAGTTTTTATTTTTTAAATGTTTGTAGGACACTTGGGTTGTTGCCACTTTTTGGCCATTGTGAATAATGCTGCTGTGAACGTGGGTGTTCAGTGTCTGTTCAAGTCCCTGCTTTTACTTTAGTTGTTTCTGGTATAGCCCTAAAAGTGGAATTGTTGGATCATATGGTAATTCTAGGTTTAATTTTTTGGCATCTTTTGGGGAAAAATTGCAAGATTTTTTCCTTTGAGTGTATTCATTCATTCTCTAGTAATGATCATTCTCTGATGATAGTGATAATGAGTCTCAAATTCCTAGAATAAATCCTACTTGGTCATGGTATGCTGCTTTCTTAAAAATGTTTGAGAAATACCAATACTTTCTTAAATACTAATACTTTATTTAAGATTTTTTTAATTAACATTTATAAATGTTCTGTTTTATAAAAAGAATTAGGAAGCTTTCCTTTGTTTTCAGTGCTCTCAAACAGTTTGTGAAACATTGGATTATCTAATCTGCTGTGAAACCATCTGGCTCTTGTGCTTGGCAGGGTAGTTTCTTGATATCTTCATTTCTTATATGGAAATTAGAAATTGAAAATTATTCTATTTTGATAACCTGCATTTTGTCTACATCATCTTGGTTTCATGGAAAGTATGCAGAATAGAAAGTATAATTTTGAAAATTTTGTTTCAGTGGTTTTCCTCCTTTGTTTCTTAAAATATATTTGTCCCTCCCTCCTACCTCTACTTTGATTACATTAAGTAATGGATTGTTGGTTTTTATGGACCAAGAATTTTGATTCATTAATTTGATCCTTTCTATACTCTGACCTTATTATTTTCAGATTTTTTAAATAATTTCATATGCTTTCTTTTGGTTTATTTTATTCTGTTTTTAGCTTTTAAGTTAATTCATTTAGTTTCATTCTCTTTTTTTTTTTTTTTTTTTGTTATCATTACATTAGGGTGTATATAATGAGAACACCTAAGATATACCCTCTTAGTAAATTTCGAGTATACAATATAATATTGGTAACTGTAATCACAAAATGTACATTCCATTTCCAGAACTTACTCCTCTTGCATAACTGAAGCTTTGTATGCTTTGATTGACATCACTCCATCGCCCCCTCTGCCCAATGTCCTTTTATTTATTTTTTTTTTGTCTTATTTTACACATCCTTTCATATTTATTAACAATGGGTTTAGCTGTGAATCCCCATAAAAGTTTGGGTACATGGGTTTTGTCCTTTTTTTCCAAATTTCTACAATTTCGGTTTGTATTTCTTCTTTTACCTAGGAGCTGTTTAATAGTTTTGGTATTTTTCCTTAATTTCTTAATTTCACTTATTAAGTGAAAAGGAAGGGCCTTGGCTCACAGCACTGGGTTTGTTACTTGCACCATTTAATTTCTTAAGATACTGCTTTTTCTATTTGACCTCCTTCCCCGTTCTACCCACCTACCAGCAAGGGGGAGATGGGGGTCATGTAAAACACATCACTTATTTTTTATTGAATCTCTTTTTGTCAAAAACAGGTGTTGAAAGAAAAAAGAATTCCTCCCTGGATGGAGGTGGCCCTTGTCCCCATGACAGGGAAAGCAAGTCTATACCCAGGATTGTTTCTTTTTACCACTCCTTGTAGACTGGTACGGCCTGTGCAGAACTTGGAATTAGGCAAAGAAGAACTAATTGGAACTATGGAACAGGTACGTAACTATGTGTCATGAGTGGGCATGTGTGCTTGTATAGTATAACTTTCAGGGACTTAACTGTTCCTTTTAAAGGGGTTATTATCATTGTTACAGTAATAATCAGACATTTGAAAGAAAGTCACACTTACTTTCTGCCACCTCTGTGACCAGCACAAAGCAGTTTCCATGGCTCATCTCTCTGCGTGGAACCTGAGAGAGGGCCGGTGGTCACACGAGCTGCCTTCCCAGCCTGCCCAGCTCCCAGAGCTCCTTTGCACCCGGCTCTGCCTCAGCTCGTGAGATGGAAACTTCCTATTAGATTCACTCCCAGTCTTTGCCTCTGTCTTTGCAGTTGCAAAATTGTGGGCTTTATGCTACTTAAAAAATTGTTCTTTCTTCCTATTCCCCTTCACAGTTGGACCAGGGTAGATACAGAATGAAATACGTAAGGCAGGTGCTATTTCTAACTGGAAGCTTCCCAGTGGATCCCTTCAGCGTTCATGATGCTGGGTGGGGAAGGTTTTCTTTCAGGTCTTTGAGTACTGAACTCTGAGAAATAGGAAGAGTTAATTTAATATGTGAGGAGTCACGGTTATTGTGTGCCTTGAACTTCCTCTTTTCCAGATCTTCATGAACGTCGCCATCTTTGAGGATGAGGTGATTGCTGGAGTCACCACACACCAGGAGCTCTTCCCTCACAGCCTGCTGAGTGTGATCGCCAGCTTCATCCCTTTCTCTGATCACAACCAGAGTCCACGGAACATGTACCAGTGCCAGATGGGTGAGGTGGAGGGCAGATGGGGCAGTAGTCACACTTACAGAAGAAAAGTGCTTGTAACTTTTTATTTTGAAATAATTTCAAACTCAGAAAAGTCTTAAGAATTGTAAAATGTCTGTTGGTTTAGGGTATCTTTTTGAAGAATAGAAGCCATTATTGTCACCCATACAATTATCACTTTCAGTGTTCTTTATTTCTGCCTGAAGATTCAGGTTTTCATCACATATAATTTCCTTTCGGCCTGAAAAACTTCTTTTAATGTTTTTTATAGTGCAGGTTGCTGGCCACAAATTCTCTTGGTTTTCATTTATCTGACAAATGTCTTTATTTTGCTTCACTTGAAGGAAATTTTCAGTGGACATACAGTTCTGAGTTGACAGTTATTGTTCTTTCACCACTTAAAAGCTGTTACACTGTCTCTTCTTGGGTCTGTCATATATATATTATTGTTTTCCTGAATACAATGTGGTGTTTTTCCTGTGTCCTTAAGATTTTCTCTTTATATTTGGATTTTTAGCAGATTGACTATGATGTGCCTAGATAGAATTTTTTTGTGTGTTTATCCTACTTGGAGTTTTCTTTCTTTTTTTTTATAATTTAGCCAGATTTGTAAAGTTTTCTGTCATTATTTCTACAAATGTTGCTCCTTCCCTAGTCTGTCTCTCCTCCTCTTCTGAGATTTCAGGTATCATGTCTGGTAAACCTTTTGATATTGTCCCACAAACCATTGAGTTTCTGTTCTCTTTTTTATGTCCTTTTTTCTTTCTTTTCTTTAGATTGGATCATTTCTATTGATCTATCATCACATTCACTTCTCACTCTGTCATCTACTAAATTTTCTTTTACACTTATACATCGTTTAACAACAGGTATACATTCTGAGAATGAGTCAGGCAATTTTGTCACTGTGTGAGCATCACAGAGTGCACTTCTATAAACCTAGATGGCATAACCTACTGCACATCTAGTCTATAATCTGTAGAGCACATTACTGTACTGAATACTATAGGCGATTATAACACAGTGGCAAGGATTCATGTATCTAAACATAGGAAAGGTACAGTAAAAATGTAGTATTCTTATGGGACCACCATTATAGTTGTAGTCCACCTTTGACTAAAACATTATGTGGCACATGACTATTTTTCAGTCTAAAATTCCCATTTGTTTCTTTTTTATAGTTTCCCTTTTCTCTGAGATTTCTTGTCTTCATTTATTGTGGACATATTTTTCTTTCTTTTTTTTTTTTTTTGAGACAGAGTCTCACTCTGTTGCCCGGGCTTGAGTGCCGTGGCGTCAGCCTAGCTCACAGCAACCTCAAACTCCTGGACTCAAGCAATCCTTCTGCCTCAGCCTCCCCAGTGGGACTACAGGCATGAGCCGCCATGCCCGGCTAATTTTTTCTATATATTCTTAGTTGGCCAATTAATTTCATTCTATTTTTTAGTAGAGACAGGGTCTTGCTCTTGCTCAGGCTGGTTTCGAACTCCTGACCTTGAGCGATCCTCCCGCCTCGGCCTCCCAGAGTGCTAGGATTACAGGTGTGAGCCACCATGCCCTGCCTGGGCATATTTTTCTTTACATTTTTGAGGATGGTTTATATAATAGGTGTTTCAAAATCATTGCTAATTCCAACATCTGGGTCATCTCAGGATTAGTCTCCATTGATTATATTTTTTTTCTTGAGTATAAATAATGTTTTATTCTTTCTTTGTATGTCCAGTAATATTGGATTATATTATGAACATTGTAAATAATATGTTTTAAAAACTGGATCCTGGTATAGTTGATTTTTTATTTTGTTTTGTGATGTTTGGCCTGCAAATCCATTTTAGTTTTTTCTTTATATGTCTTTCCTTACTATACTGTTCATCACCATGGCTCATTGCACGTCACCAAAAATTCTCCAGGGGAAGAGGACTGGTTTTTAGTTTTAACTGGTAGTTACTTAGGTGAACACAGCAGTTGAAGAGCATTCTCTCAGCTGTAGGTAGGTTGCTTGGATCTTTCCCATGTATGCATAGTTCAGGACTCCACCAAAGATTTGGACTCAGTTTACATGCAGAATTTAAGATCTCACTTGTGAAATTTGCCTCTTTGCTTTCCAGTTGCTGTCATGCTCTGAACTCTATTCCTTGGTTCTTCAAACCAGTATCTAAGTTGTAGCTGTCACATTGGGCCATTAGGCTAAAAAAGAAAAGAAAAAGAAAAACATTAACAATGAAAAAAACTGGAAAACCACCAGTGCAGTTCCTTTTGTTCAGGTGAAAATTACTCTCAGTTCCTGACTGCTTTTGGTTGTTTCCAGCTGTATGTACTTGCTTTGGTTTTATTCTGGGTCTTTTACTCAAGTATTGAGAGGAATCTTGTTTAAGAGTAGTCCTTTCTTATCGGAAGCTGTAAGTCTCCCTATATTTTTGAAAGATTTTACTTATATGTGTATTTTAGTTTTTTAAGTCATTTTGTTCAGAAATGATTCTCTGTACTGTGAAGTAGTACAAGGAAGAGTCTTACCCTCTGCCCCTCTACCCAGTATTAACAAATACTGCCATTTTCTTCTCTGTGTGTATGTAAGAAAGTAATCTCATTAGATAATAATCACTCCTCCCCGTTCACCCTCAAGTAGCAATAGCCTGTAGTGTGTGTACATACTTTCTATCCCCTTTTTTTATGCTTTTATTATTTCTCACACATATCCATAAACTAGGTATAGAATTGTTTGGCATGTGTTGGAGATGCACATAAATAGTGTCATATCAAATGTCACTGTATGCTTTCTGTCCTACTCGGCATGGTTTTCTTGGTCTGATCGTGTTGATACATGTCGGTGTACTTCATTTTCACATCCATGTATTAGTCTGTAGTAAGCATAACTACCATGATGTGTTATTTATTCATTCCCCTATGGTGAATATTTAGTTGACATTTTTAATCATCACCTTTATAATCAAGGTGAAAAAAACCTAGAAAATACTAAGATGTTATTTCCCTCTGTAGGTAAGCAAACTATGGGCTTTCCACTTCTCACTTATCAAGATCGATCAGATAATAAATTGTATCGTCTTCAGACTCCGCAAAGCCCATTAGTGAGACCTTACATGTATGATTATTATGACATGGATAACTATCCAATTGGGACAAATGCCATCGTTGCTGTGATTTCTTACACTGGCTATGATATGGAAGATGCCATGGTAAGTTTTTCCAGGAGATGTAGTTCCAATCTTTTTATGTTTTAACTTTTGTTTACTGCTAGATGACAGAAGGAATATTTTTGTGTCTCCAAGTATCTAGTATTTGACATATGAGTGTTCTATTAAATGTTTAGTTCCTGGTCTGAGTTGAAAGTGGGCAAGCCTTGAGGAATATTCACTAAATAGTCAGATATCAAACATTTGAGTGCATACTGGGAGTAAATGTTGAATGAGTGTGGTCTTCAATATATATCTTTTATATTTATATGTGATTAGGGTTTAAGCCAGTTACATGTGTCTGGTTTTTCATAGTATCAGTGATTTGGAAAATGTGGAGAGAATTATAAAATCTAATGTCAGTCATCCTAAACTAAATATTATTATAGTCCTACCCATTTTTATTGTGAAAATGCTAATTTGGCCTCAGTCTCTTAAACGAACAATTCTTGGACCTCACAGATTGTGAATAAGGCCTCTTGGGAACGAGGCTTTGCCCATGGAAGTGTCTACAAGTCTGAGTTCATAGACCTCACTGAAAAAATAAAACAAGGAGATGATAATCTGGTGTTTGGAGTCAAACCTGGTGACCCACGGGTTTTGCAGAAGTTAGACGATGACGGATTGCCGTTCATAGGAGCAAAACTGCAGTATGGAGATCCATATTACAGCTACCTAAACCTCAACACGGGGGAAAGCTTCGTGATGTACTACAAGTAAGTTTGGGTATCTGTGCTGTTTCTTAAAGGCTGTTTCTCAGTGGAATTGCTAGAGGTCAACGAAAGTTATCTTTTAGCAGGAAAATTTTGGAGAAAATATAAGTGGTAACCTAGTTATTGTCTCAGTCTATTTGTGCTGCTATAATAATACCTGAGCCTGGGTCATTTACAAGGAACAGAAATTTATGTCTCAGAGTCCTGGAGGCTGGGAAGTCCTGATGAAGGTGCTGGCAGATTCAGTGTCTGGTGAGGGCCCATTCCTCATAGATGGTGCTGTCTGGGTGTCTTCTCATGACACAAGGCAGAAAGGGGCAAGCGGCTTCTTGTACCTCTTTTATAAGGTCACTCATCCATTCATAAGGGCTCCATCCTCACGACTTAATCACCTCCTAAAGGCCCTACCTCTTAATAATACCACCACAATGGGGTTAGGTTTTGACATGAATTTTGGAGGGAACACAAACATTCAAACCATAGCAGTTATTGTCTCAGTCATAACCAAATTAGCATTGCTTAAATGAGGCAAAATTCCTATGTCTGTCGTACTGCCTTTGTTTTTCTACTTTTCAGTCCGTTACAATTGTTGAGAGTTTAAAATAAGTCTGTTTTAAAACTGTATTATTCAAACTTTATCATTTCTCTCGTAAACATTGTTAGGAATGTTTCTTAGCCAGAATGTCGAGTTCATTATGCCTCTTATTAAAAATAAATTTTTATTTTAGCTTCTTTTTACAACAATAAAATTGATTTCAGTAGGTCTTCATAATAGTTTTTCAGCTGACTTTGTTGCTGATAATCTTTCAGATGAACATAATTCTATAGTAAACATAATCAGCAGCCCAATTGATAAACATTTTCAGGGATACTAACTTTATTTATATTAGGAGAATAAAGGTAAGAATAAGTTGGGAATATCCTTTATGAAACAGTAATTATATCAACAAAACTAAAGTGTATAAGTTTAGACAAATAGTTTGACTTTTTATATGATTTATTTTTTTCCTAGGAGTAAAGAAAATTGTGTTGTGGATAATATCAAAGTGTGTAGTAATGACACTGGGAGTGGAAGATTTAAGTGTATCTGCATCACAATGAGAGTCCCTCGGAACCCAACTATTGGGGATAAATTTGCCAGTCGTCATGGGCAAAAGGGCATTTTGAGCAGATTATGGCCAGTAGAAGACATGCCTTTTACTGAAAGTGGAATGGTCCCAGACATTCTGTTCAACCCTCACGGTTTTCCATCACGCATGACCATCGGTATGTTAATTGAGAGTATGGCCGGGAAGTCTGCAGCTTTGCACGGTCTCTGCCATGATGCTACACCGTTCACCTTCTCAGAGAACTCGGCCTTAGAATACTTTGGTGAGATGTTAAAGGCTGCTGGCTACAACTTCTATGGCACTGAGAGGATGTATAGTGGCATCAGTGGGCTAGAACTGGAAGCAGACATCTTCATAGGCGTTGTGTATTATCAACGTCTACGCCACATGGTCTCAGACAAATTTCAAGTTAGGACAACTGGAGCGAGAGACAAAGTCACCAACCAGCCTATTGGGGGAAGAAATGTTCAGGGAGGAATCCGTTTTGGGGAGATGGAGCGGGATGCTCTTTTAGCTCACGGTACATCTTTTCTCCTTCATGACCGCCTCTTCAACTGCTCTGACCGATCAGTAGCCCACGTGTGTGTGAAGTGTGGCAGCTTACTCTCTCCACTGTTGGAGAAGCCACCCCCATCTTGGTCTGCCATGCGTAACAGAAAATATACCTGTACTTTGTGTAATCGCAGTGACACTATTGATACTGTTTCTGTGCCTTATGTTTTTCGGTATTTTGTGGCTGAACTGGCAGCTATGAACATCAAAGTGAAACTGGATGTCATTTAACTTGATGCTGGCCTTTTGGATTAGGAGATTTATGAGATTAAAAAAATGATGTTATCACTACATTACTCTTGTGTTCTTTTAAGGGTGTTGGAATTCTGGACCAAGACATGGGGATGGGCACAGTGGCTGATACCTGTAATCTTAGCAGTTTGGGAGGCCAAGGTGAGAGGATTGCTTAAGGCCAGAAGTTCAAGACCAGCCTCAGCAAGAGTGAGACCCCATCTCTACAAAAAAAAAAATAGAAAAATTAGCCAGGCGTGGTGTTGCACACCTGTAGTCCCAGATACTCAGAAGGCTGAGGTGGCAGGATCACTTGAGCCCAGTAGTTTGATGTTGCAGTGAGCTGTGATGAGGCCATTGCACTCTAGCTGGGGCTCTATCTCAAAAAAAGACTTGGCAACCAAGAATTCAAGGCTCTGAGTGTCTCTGGTATACTAACTACTGATACTGGTTTTTTTATATATTTGTTTAAAAATTTCACATGTATCTTCTTAAAAAGTGAAATATTTGTACATAGAAGGGTAGACAGGGAAAAGTCTTCTTTTCAGCCAGAGGTTCCCTATGCCCTGCTTTCAACAGGCAGTGACTATCACACCTGTTAGTCTATCCAGAACAGGGCAGTACAATACAAATATAATTTAAGCCATGTATGTCATTTTGTATTATAGCCACGTTAAGATAAAAAAGATTCTGATCTTAAAAAACAAATATTTTTTAACAGTTTTATTCAAGTATAGTTGTTATACAAAAAAACTGTACATATTTAACATACACAGTTTGATGGGTTTGAACATATGCACACAACTGTGATATCACCACAATCTAGGTAATAAACATATTCATCCTTTAAAATGCCCTGCCCCTTTGTTTTTTGGGGTGTGTGTGGTGAGAACACTTAACTTGAGATCTACTCTCAACAGATTTTTAAGTGTACAATACAGTAGTGTCAACTGTAAGCACCATGTTGTACAGCAGATCTCTAGAACTTCTTCATCTTACATAATTAAAACTGTATACCTGTTGAACAACAACTCCATTTCCCTTCTCCCTGGGCCCTAGCAATCACCATTCTACTCTCTGTTTCTGTGTTTGACTATTTTAGATAACCAGTAGGGGGATCATGCTATATTTTTCCTTCTCTGATTGGCTTATTTCACTTAGCATAATGTCTTCAAGATTCATCCATGTTGTAGCATATGGGAAAGTTTCCTCCTTTTTTAAGGCTACTATTCCATTGGATGTATATACCACATCCATCAATGGGCATTAAGGTTGTTTGCATATCTTAGAAATAATTTTAATATATTTATTTTAAAGTAACATAGCACAAATGTCATTTCAACATGTAATGAATATAAAAAAAGTTTTGAGTTTGAATTTACCTTTCTTTATAATAAATCTCAAATCCAGTGGGTCTTCTATGGGGTCTGCACTTAGCTTTTTTTGCATTATTTATATTGAGCTGCTCTCATGTCGGTTTGTAAAGTGCTGCTTATTCGTTTTTGTCTACTGTCCCCTGTTGATGGATATTTGAGTTGTTCCATTCTTTGGCCATTATAAATAGTGTTAGCAGTAGATGATCTCACATACACTTATATGAGAGGCTTTTTGATGATAAAAGCTTTCCTAAGGTAATTTTTTTCCTGAGTTTGGCTTTAGGTGGTCTACCACTAATTATAAGGCAAATGGGAATAGACAGAAAAAATCTATTCATTCAAGATATATCCAGGCTTTCCTTCATGAAACTGGTTGGAAAATATAGGAAAAACACCTTGCATCTATTGTCTGGTAACTTCCCGCTGTGTAAATAGAATCCCAACTATAGACTTTCTTACCCTATTTCAGTCTCTGTCTGACCCATAGCTGAGGTCTGTTATTCAAGTCTCTCTATTTTTTAACCAGCACTAAAAATTGTTAAAAAATTTGTTTTTAACTTTTCATTTTAAATTGTATAATCACAACTGAGAAATTGACATTAGGACAATCCACAGAACTTATTCAGATTTCACCAGTTTTACATCCACTCATTTATGTTGTGTGTATAGTTCTATTTAATTTTATCATCTGTATAGATTGATGTAAACAATATAATCAAGACAAAACAGTTCCATCGCCACAGGCAGATGTTATGCCTTTATAGCCATCCCCACCCCTGTCCCCCATTTCTAACCGCTGGCAATCACTAATCTGTTCATCTCTATAATTTTATTTCCAGAATATTATGTGAATAGAATCATAACATTTTGAGATTGGCTTTTTTCACTTAACATAATTCCCTTGAGATCCATTCAAGTTGCCTGTATCAATAGTTGCCTTTTTTTAAGAGAGAGAGAATCTCACCCTGTCACCCCAGCTACAGTGCAATGGCATCATCAGAGCTCACTGCAACCTCAAACTCCAGTGTCCAGTGCTGCCCTGTCTCAGGCTGATGCCACCACAGAGGCAGGGACCAACCCACGGATAGGGGCTTGAGTGGCAGGCGGAGGCTGCAGGGAGCATGCACACTAGCTACAAGGTTCGCACCTGGGCTTCCAGCTTTTGAGTGAGGAATATTCTATGCCATCGTGTGGCTAGGCCAAGGCATTTGATGATACTATGAAAATCTCATCCTTAAGGGAGTAAGTCACAGAAAGATCTGATTATTATAGGACTGAATGGCTTTTGTACTACTAAAGTGGTAAAAACAAAACAAAACAAAAAAACAATTTTCTCCATAAACAATGGCTTATCTGAAATCTCTAGGTCCCTGACCTTGCCTCCGGGACACCCTTGGTCTCCGCTGTTCATGTGGCCAGGTGGCGTCTCTTCCCCACCCAAGATGTATCTGGAGCTTGACCCTGAGACCTTCCCTGATCCACACATACAGACAGCCTCACACCTCCAGTGCCCTGTGCCATTCCTGACTTTTATACAGTCCATCAGGAGCTGTTTTCTGCATGGCTCTCTCCTTGCTACCACCAGAGCCTCAGTACTTGGGATTAGAACTTGTCTTATTTTTCATATGCACCTGACCCCCACATGATGGCTTTATCTTGTTCCTGAAAACTCTGATACTAAGTGATTATCCATTAAATCCAAAAATGTCTCTTTTCTATTGGAAAAAATATATGGTACATAGCACTTAACTATTTACACAGTTGATAAAGATTAATTGGACACTTTGGGAGGCCAAGGTGGAAGGGTCACTTGAGGCCAGGAGTTGGAGACCAGCCTCAGCAAGAGCAAGACCCCATCTCTACAAAAAACACAAAATTATCCTGCCGGGCATGGTGTTGCAGGCCTGTAGTCCCAGCTACTCGGGAGGCTGAGGCAGTAGGATCACTTGAGTCCAGGAGTTTGAGGTTGCAGTGAGCTTTTATGATGCCACTGCACTCCAGCCTGGGAGATAGGGCAAGACCCTGTCTCAAAAGGGAAAAAAAAGCAGATTCACAGACAAGGCATGCAGATTTTAACTTGCATGGGGGAATCATGGGAGAATTACTCAATAACCCAGTAAACTTATGTGCCCTTTTCCATGGGGTGAGGAGAGATAGATGAGAAATGTTGACAATTCTTTTGGGGGGCAGTAAATCTTTAGGGAGAATGAATGGACCTGGGAGGTGGGAGGCAGACTTGGGAAGGTAAGAGGTGCAGCTGCATGGGAACAAAGGTTGTCTTATTGTGCAGATAAAGTCCCTGAGGACTTTAACTTTTGGAGCTGCCCCCCCAGAACAGATGAAAAGTCCATCTGTGTGTGGTGAAGACTCTCAGTCCCTTCTCCTCAGTGGTTGATCTTTCCTGGTTCCGTGAGGATATCCCTAGGGAGGATTTAAGACAAGTGCATTTCTTTTCTCTCTTTCTTTCTTTCTTTCTTTTTTTTTTTAAATGACTATTAGAATAGTTAAAAGTGCATTTCTTTGGAAAGAAGCTTTCTTGGTCAGATAAGGAAATTCCATAAAAAGTCCCTCCCTGTACTTGGGAGTGGGAAGTAACAAGACTAGGTTAGAGGGATCTTGATTCTGAGGCATCTTCTAAGGCCTCTCAGCATGCAAAAGTGCCAGTCTTTGGGGTGTCACTTTTGAGCACCAACAAGGGCATAGGATGGGTTAAGATTTCATTCTCCCAGGAGAGAAAAATCTAGAGATTCAGTCCACAATCAAGCCAAAGACAATAGTCCTCTGTCTCTTGCGACAGCCCTTGATGCTGTTCCCTTCCCCTCTTCTACTATCAAACATACACTTGGAAGTTTTCAAGTAGGAAAAATGGACAGATCTAGCTTCCTTTCAGTGCCCATGGGCTTCAAACCTACTTGTGTCAACTGAGGCATTTTCAGATGGCCAGTGGTGCAGACATCAGATGTCATCTGCCAACCAGGGCAGCTTATGGGTACAGCCTCGTGTAACAACTCTCCCTTATCCAGAACTCCTATTACTCCAGTATCTGTGTTAAACCGTTCACTTGCACTATGTCCTATGTATAGGATTTCACTGTCAACATCCCCATTTTACAGATGGGCATCCTGAGACTACATGTTGTTATCACTTGCTCACAGTCAAATAGCTCTTGTTCTTCTTAAACACTATGATTAACTGCATTTTCTGCTCACTTTGGCAGTTTTGAAAGATCTGCATACTAGGCAGCAGGACTGAGGCTCAGTGTTCTGACCAAGGGATATCCAGCCTCATAAATGCGGAAACTCACGCCCATATCTAACCTCACATTTCTTTTCTTTTTTTTAGCCAGAGATAGCAGTGGAGAATAACCTCACATTTTTAAGACAGATGAAAGCTGGAAATGTTGCTACACTAGGAGGAATCTAAATGACCACATTTAGAGAAGAAATTCTAAATTACAGAGAGGAACCACTTGCCAATGGTCGCATAAAAGATTAAAGCCTATCTATGTCCAAGGACAAGGGGCACGTTTTGGGTAACCCACCCTGGGCGGAGGGGAGGCCCAAGAGGGGTGGTACGACTCTTGGGGTGACCTCCTCCCTGCCCTCTGCCTCCGCGCGCTTGCAGTAAACAGTGTCCCGGGAGGACGATGAGCGTCTGCACACGGCCGAGGGTGGCAGCGCGATGTTAGGGATGTGGCTCCCAGTTTCTGGGCCCAGCAGCCACAGCGCCCAACCAAGCCGCAAACGGAATGTGGAGGAGCGCTCGCCATCAGTTCCAGTCGGGAGACTTGGCAGCTCGTGGCCGCGGCTCAGCCCGGCAAACTTCAGCGCCGCACTCCCTTTAGGGCCCAGGCGCCGCGGTCCTTTCGATTGCTTACTTCCGCTGAACCGCGGGCGCAGCCACGGCAAGCCAGAAGTAGGAAGGAATAAAGCAACTAAGTCGCTGAGGACGGAAGTGGCTCCGCAGGGCGCCGCCATAACGGCCCGGGCCGGAAGGGGAAGCAGGGCACCGCCCTAACGGGTTGGGCCCAAAGCGAATGGGGCTGCTCGTCCACTCTGCGACCGGAAGAAACCCGGCCGGGAGGGCGGGGCTGGCCGCCGCCACGACTACCTGATACCGGAAAGGGCGGGTCTCACCTGCTTGCCTGACCTCACATCTGCACCGGTCTCGAGATGTGAGTAGCGGGAGCGTCTACGCCGTATGTGCCGCCGCGCCCTTTTCTTCCCCATGACCTGGACCTAGCCTGGGACCTCGGGAATCAGGACCTGCCTCTCTGATCCATTCCAACCCTCCCGATTCGGCGTCTTCCCTCACAAGCTCCATTCCACCGCATGCCCAAGCCCCGCCCTCTGAGCTTTTAGGCTCCGCCCCTTCATCGTGGTGGCTTAGGACTTCAGGTCTAGTCTCTCGTCACCCACGCTCCGTCCCCAGGACCCCAGTTCCTGCCCTTCATATGGCAATCCTAGGACTCCAGACTTGTCTAAGGACCTCTAGGTCTCCTGTACCCCTCCTTAAAGCCCCAAGTTCCTCCCCTTGGATCACCAGATCTTACCTTTTGGACCTTCTATATCTGCCCAAGACCCCAGACCTTGTCCTCCCCAAACCCCAAGAGCTTAATTGTGGGACTCTCTAGATTTGCTTCAGAGCCCCCACCTGACCAGGGCTTCCAGATCATGTTCCTAGGACCCTGAATCCCATCCCAGGACCCTCAAATCTACCCCACTGCCTCAGGTTTCATCTGTAAGACTCTGGCCAAGAGACCCTTCCCCAGGTCCTGAGACCCCCAACTCCTGGACTTATAAACCTCACTTTTAAGACCTCCAAACTCATTTAGGGCTCCCAAGCTCTTTCCCTAGAACTCTAGATCTTATTTCTAAGGCCACAAGCCGCCTCTGCATGATCCCCAGGCCTACTGGAGGATTCTTGGATTCTAAGACTTTTCTTCTAGGACCCCCAAATCCTACCTTAGAA
Organism: Lepilemur septentrionalis; assembly: GCA_963573855.1. Taxonomy (NCBI): domain Eukaryota; kingdom Metazoa; phylum Chordata; class Mammalia; order Primates; family Lepilemuridae; genus Lepilemur; species Lepilemur septentrionalis. The sequence continues at coordinate 34,899 of CAUYMX010003529.1, forward strand.
TAATAAGACCTTGTTTTAGGACCTCCACTACCTTCCCCAGAAGCTCCCACCCAGTTTCACAACCCCCAGGGCCAGGCCTCACCTCTGTACCCCCTTGGCCCCATCTCAGGATCCCTCAGACTCTCAGATCTGCCCAGGACACCTAGTCCTACCTTAGGCCCAGATGACAGCTCCTTTTGTTGCATGCTGCCTGGAATTATCCTCAGCCAACCCTGTTTCACAGGCAGGCAGCTCTGGAGATCACTGCTCGCTACTGCGGCCGGGAACTGGAGCAGTATGGCCAGTGCGTGGCAGCCAAACCTGAGTCATGGCAGCGAGACTGTCACCACCTTAAGATGAGCATTGCTAGATGCACATCCTCGCAGTGAGTGTGGGCAAGTACGAGACAGTGTGGGGGTGGGCAGTGGAGTGGGAGTCTCCCAGGGTCTGAACTGCCCTACCCCCACAGCCCAATCATCCGCCAGATCCGCCAGGCCTGTGCTGAGCCTTTCGAGTCCTTCGAGCAGTGTCTTCGACAGAATGAGGCAGCCGTAGGCAACTGTGCAGAGCATGTGCACCGCTTCCTGCAGTGCGCTGAACAGGTGCAGCCACCACGCTCACCCACGACTATGGAGGTAAGGGGAGCTCACCAGTTCATCTCTTCCCCCCGTAACATTCCCCTCATCCTTCTAGTTGTTCAGGAAAAGACCTTGGAGTCATCCTTGGCCCCACCCCAGTACCACACAGGCCTTCGCTATGCATCCAGAATGCAAATCATGATCACCTCTTGTCACCCTACAGCCCCTGCTTTAGTCCAGCCACCCCTCTCCACCACCAGGATATCTGCCTCAGCCTTCTCCCTGGTCTCCCCGAATCTCTCTTCTCTTGCCTCCATGCAGTAGACTGAGTGAGCATTTAAGAACTGAAATCTAGTCACATTATGCCTTAAAGCTCTCCAGTGGCTTCCCATTGACATTGAGAACAAAGTCCCAGGTCCTTGCTGGGTTTTCTGTGTTCTTCATCAGGCTGACCTTATCCACTTCCTCCCTTACGCTCTCTCTCCCTTCCTCACTGCTACTCAGCTGTACTGGGAGAGGGAGTGGGGTGGGATGGGCAAGAAAGTGTTACTCTTTTTTTTTTTTTTTTTTTGAGACAGAGTCTCACTGTGTTGCCCTGGCTAGAGTGCCATGGCGTCAGCCCAGCTCACAGCAACCTCAAACTCCTGGGCTCAAGCAATCCTCCTGCCTCAGCCTCCC
>CAUYMX010003530.1:0-29296 GCA_963573855.1 Lepilemur septentrionalis
CGGCCAATGAAACTTAATTTTTGAACAATATATGTTCTCAATAAGCATATGTTGGTTGTTTGAATCCCAAATACAGCTGTTTAAAACAATTCTCAATCTCTGTAAATAATCAATATATTTTTTGTAGTACATGCAATAAGTAGATGTTTATAGCTGTTGTATCAAAACGTATCATACTACTATTTTGCCTTCTAATCTTTTTTTAGAAAGTTCTAACCTCTGTAAATATAGGGAGAGATTTGAAAAATATTATTTTTTGTGTTTTCTATAAACTAACAATTTTCTATTGGTTTCATATCTTGGAAATGTGGAAAAAGATAACTTGAGAGGAAAAATCTGTTTTCAAGGGCATGGGAAATATGTAGTTGAAATAATTTTTTATACTTTCAGGTGAAATTCTTACTTGGTGCTACAATTACCTTAAAATACTAACTCCAATTATTTTGTATAGTATAATTTGTATATTTGTATATTTTTCATAATATAATTTCTTATATTTCTTCTTTACCTTTTTAAGAAATCTGAGATCAAATATGATTCTTTATCTTGAAATTTCTATAAAACTTATTTTTTGTAACTTTTGATGCCATCTGTCATGAATTAATTTTATTCTTATCTTAATACATCTTATGAGCTCCATATAGACTGAGAAAGTGTCTCATTTTCTTCTTAATAGGTTTGGTAGGCTGAGTAATGGCCCCTCAAATTAATCCACATCCTAAATCCTGGTCATGTGAATGTTAATTTACGTGACAACAAAGACTGCAGATGTTATTAAGTTAAGGATATTGAACTAGAAATATTATCCTGGGTTTTCTGGGTGGACACTTAATGCAATCACATGAAACCTTCATAAGAGGGAGATGTGATGATACAGAAGAGGAAAAGGCCACATGACTAGGGAAGCAGAGTTGGAGTGATGCAGCCACACGTAAAGGGATGCTGGCTCCCAGAAGCTAGAAGAGACATAGAGTGGAATCTCCCCCAGAGCCGCCAGAGGGCACTCGACACTCCAAAATGTATGCTTTGGTTCGGCAACACTAATTTCAGACTTTTGGCCTTCAGAACTGTAAGAGAACACATTTTTGTTTCATGCCACCGGGTTTGTGATCTTCTCTTTTTTTTTTTTAATAGCAGCAATAGGAAACTAATATAGTGGGCAAAGGTACTTAAGGTACTTTTGCTTGTTTGTTTCAGTAGGTGGATATTTGGTGTTCCTTAGAGTTTTATTTTGTGCCCTTTTCTCTTCTGTTGGCTTACTTACACCACACATTTCCCAGGAAAATATCATCTAATCCTTTAACTTCAAATTATATTCACACCAGATGACTTACAAAGGAGTCTTAAGTTCTAAACTCTCTCCTGGGCTCTGGATCCTTACATCAAAGTTAAGGAAATCTATATTTTGAAATTACCAAAGTACCACAAACTAAACATGCTAAAATGAAAACATGCTATGCTCAAATTTTTCTTCTCGTGAATTCCATATCATAGTAATTAACAGCAATTTCCGAACAGCAACCCAAACCAGAAAACTCAGAGTCAGATTTAACTCTTCATTTTTCCCCACCACCTTTGTCTACAGAGCCTATAAATTTTTAAACGCTAGCACCTAAAATTTCCTTCCATATATTCACTTCCAAAATCCCCTACCAAAAGCATTATTCAGACTACTATTATGTCTCCCCTGGGCTGTTAAAACGGCCTCCCAACTTTTCCTCCAGTATTGCACATCCCAACTCTGCCCCCATGCAGACTAAGGACTAATTTGTATAATGCAAATTTTTAATGCCATTAAAAATCATTAGATGATGTTTCATTGTCTTTAGTATGAAGTACAAATTCTCTGAGGAACTCTACAAGCCCTGTGGGTATCTGAGTGCAGAATATATCTCGAGACATATTTTCTCATCTTAACTTCCAAACCTTGCCCTCTGGTCATATTAAATTTCATGAAAAATAACAATGTTCTTTTGTTCTTCTGGAACATTGCTTGTGCTAGCCTATCTGTTGCAATGTTCTTCATGTTCCCTCATTAATGCAGTGGCAAACCAATCGTAAGATTTCAATAATAATTACGTTCGCTCTGTGAACCTTTCCTTGATACTCAACATACCAGATGAGCGGCTTCCCATCATTTTCCCCATGGTACACTCTACATTCCCTGTGGCAACCCTCACCATAGTGTATTCAATGCAGATTGTGTACTTATCTGTCTCTCCTGATAGACTCTAAGCATTATAATGGCAGGACCACATCTGTAGCCCCATTATATGCCTCACCAATAGTAATCCATTAATACATATTTGCTTGGTGAATAAAAGGCTATAGCTAAAGAGCAAACTGGAAGGCTACAGGAATAGATGCAGCATATATATCCTCCCTTGAGCATCAATATTAAATTTACTTATAGAAATTGGCTTCAGGTAATAAAAACACCACAAGTTGAGCGTCTGACCTGAGCACTACTTTTATTTTAAAAGTATATTTGAATAACATAACAGAAAACTTTAGCACAAAATGGCTAATAGTACGGTAGATTTTTTTCCAATTGAAATTTATGCAATACACACTTTTAAACTTTGCCATCTACTCACTGCTATAATTAAATTCGAGCTTGTATGTAGCAACTATAAAAATTTAAAAACTAAAATTAGGTGACACTATCTGCATCAACATTTCAATTTCACAGGGTTATATTCTTGGTCCATGTTTATTTATGCAATTTCTTAATTTTTTAGTGTACTTTGCCTTTGTTTCCTCATAAAAATTCCATTGAAAAATGAACTTAATGCCAGCAACATGGATCTGAATATCATAGGCTCACTCTTCTCGGAATGGAAAGCCGTGTCTCCCAGGAGAACCGAGGCACCTCGCCACATGTGAATCTTGTTTGATAGAAGCTAGTTGTGGTATTCTCATTCCCTATGACAAATAGTAGTTTTATCATGGTCATGTGGCTCAGCTACATCCATGAAATGTGATGAGAAATCTTCTGAAGGATTTACGGGAAGACAGTTTACATTCTTACAAATGGACATGAAGAGCAGACTTTTTTTTTTTTTTTTTTTTTTTAATTTGGACTTAGGGTTTTTTGATTTTTTTTTTCCTAAAAGGATTTGTTGATTGGAGCTACTACCTACATCTTGTGACTCAAAGAGGTGTTAAGAAGATCATACATGGGCCCATGGGGAGCCATAACTTTGTTGAGCTGTGAATGAAAAATAAAAAAAGTCTTGAATGTGGCCACACTTTAAATTTATTATGTAAATAGATAAAATGTTTTCCTAATTCTGCATACCTCTTTTTATCGTTGTTTCTCTTGCTTCTAAATATGATATCTATATATTTATTGTAATTTAAAGTTGGAAATTACTTGGCATGGTAAACCTAGTGAAAATTTAAACCGTAAAATTAAGACTGTAACTGAGCCTAGTCTATCAACTGTTTGAATACAAAGGAAAAGAATCACATTCAAGACTATGTGGGAAATGTTAAAATGATAACATTAGAGTTTGCATTTGAAATATAAATATATAATTAGAAATTTTACATAATTTTTACCTCATTGTGAATGGAAACTCTTTTCTAATAAATAAGCCTGATTTTTTTAACTTCTACACCTTCTGCTTTTTTTTATGTATGTGTGTGTGTATACAGAGAGAGAGAGAGAGAGAGAGAGATTTTTGGAAGCATATAATTGTGTGAAAGTGGGATCTCATAATATATTCACTTGGTATACACATATAGTTTCATTTTGTTTAGCTAATCATGTTTGAGTGAGAATAAATAGGATCATGATCCTTTCTGCTTTTAATTATCTATCATCATTTCTCCAATGTTTAGAAAATTTTCTAAGTAGTAGTTTTTGTTCTTAACAGAATAACATCATGTTTTGCAGTCACGATGGGTATATATTTGATTCTAGGTAATTTTGATGTATTTGAGTAAAGGAAGACAATTGCATTTTTCTATAATGTGATCAAGATGCATAGGTTCAAATGGAAAGCTAAACAAAAAATGCTATGAGGTCAACATATTCAGAAAATAAAACCTGCAATCAGCACAAAAGTTCCTTAAACCATTTAATAAATTTGTGACTTTCAAATTCCCACCCACTTTTTTGGAAAGTACTTCTAACCAATGAGCTTTATTGTTCTGTTTTTGTTTTTTATTGTTTTAGCTTTTGTTTTTTCCAGTACTAGAATCATTACCTATTTTACTCCATAACCTATGGGGAGAAAAGTTCATGTGTTCTTCCAACTTGGTTCTATGTCTATTGTTTAATAAGACTAAAAGTGAAGGCACCTCGTTCATCTTACTCCCCTCAGGTACTCTGATTCACAGCGCTGAGAGTCAGCTTGTCTGATTTTCCTTTGGGAGCCTTACTGCACTAATGAGCACTCAGGTGTAATTCATTGGAAGAAGTTTTGCAGGTGGAGACTGTTACTCATGGTGAAAACGAGCATACTATACCCATGTAAAATGATTTATTACAACTTTTTGCAATCCAAGCAAAATAGTTCATACTTGCCAATTTTTGCTTTATGTCCAAAACTTTTTTGTTTAACAGAAGTCACTGTATTCTTGATATTAATTATGGTAGTATTTCCAAGCAATATAACTTCTAAAAAATGTTTGGGTGCTTCTTAGTAAAACTTTTCTTGAGGCAACATGTCAGTGACATGAATCTTTTGGTAGAAGCCTTTTTAAATTTATTTATAATCATATTTTAAAATATCCTAGAATACCACATTATAATCCTATGTATAAGAAAAAATAGATCTACTTTAAAATATGACTATATATACACAAGGACTTCCTACTAATAGAAAGGTACTCAAACTGCTTTTACTTTCATAGAAATGAGTTGATACTAATGACGTGATATAGTCTGTACACCATTTAATTTTACACACATGTAATTTTTTGAACTAAATATTCCTATGTTTAATAGGATTTTAATTTTAACTCCTTTGATTTTGGATTGGTCATTGTACACTTTATGTTTAAAATGTTTATCTTGACAGTTGTAAAGGCCTTATATATGCTAGCATATCTCATTTCATCATTTCTATAAAATATATAACAACATATCAATGGTACAAAAACTTCAGATTATCATTTTAACAAAAGCCAGATACTATTCTTTCCTGGATAGCTCAGTAGGCCAGTGTTATAAATTTTCCACTTTTTTTTTCCATTGCCAGCATTTGTCAGAAGGAAGATTCTAAAGAAACATTGACAACATTCTATCTTCTGTATTAGGTAAAATTATATTAACTGATGGATCATTGGTTTCTACTGTCTTTCAGTACCCAAAACTCATAGTTGAGCCATTAGGAAGAATCTCTTCACAATAAGATCCTTCACAAGCATGAGCTTTTGCTATGACGTTTGTACTCATGATAATGTTAAAGCCTCTTCTGTAGTGGTTCACCAACATGGCCTCACACACTTACTGAATTAGGATCACTGCTTTAACATCACACTCTCTGGGGTGCTGACTGTGCAGCCCATCTAGCATCAGATCAAGGAATTACATTGGGTGATTTTAGTCTAACAGGCATTCGAGTGGCTCTCCCCCTGCCATCGATAAGAGTGATGATGGTATTGCCTGTATTAGAGACCAAAATCTCAGTGGGGCGTTAGTGAAAACTGGTGCTAGTGTCAGTTTTCACATTGACTAGGTTGAGACCAGGCCACATTGGAATATTTTTCTGGGCTGCAGTTTCTGGCACATATAATTAGGGAATTGAGCTAAATGATTTTCAGTTCATTGACATGAAATTTTATGATTCTTCCATATGCTTTTAATGAGAGGATATCATGCTGCTGAAGTTTTTGCATCTATTTACAGATTGCGAGGAACCATTTATTTTGCTTGTCTCATTTGCCCATGTTAAGAGTTTTTAATCACAAGGAAACCAACATCACAGACACAATACTTAGAGTGGGTGAATAAATATAATCCTTAAGAAAGTAAGGATATTTATATTGCAATCACAGATTTATTTCCAGTCTAGAATATATCTAACATGTAGTTAGATGCTTACAAAATATTTTTGAAATAAATGAATTCATAAATGAGCCATCAACACAGAGCTTCCTACTTATTAATGATAGAACCAAATTTCTTTTTCTCAAAGAGTTATACTTTACTTGTCCAGGGATTGAAAATGATACTGATTTCCTTTTAACTCACCAGTTAGGAACAGACAAATCTCAGAGAATTTCAGTCATAATTTGGAAAGGTCTTTACATCATAAATCAATTACATCATGATGATGATGACAATGATGATGATGATAATGATGGCTAATACATGCAAAGTATGTTTTAATCACTTTATATCCTTATTGTGATCATATGAAGTAGGTTCTCTTTTTATCAACATCTTTAACAGAAAAGAAAACTGAAGAACAAGCAGGTTAAGTTGTATAAGGTCCTAACAGTACCCTGATCATTTGAATACCTCACAGTATTCTCTACTTTCAAGATGCCCTCTACTTTCAAGAAGTATATGTACATGAATACACTTCCCAAATATATGCCAGGTGGCTCTGTGCTTAAGGTAACATTAACAATTTTCATTATCCTTAGCAACACCTTAAATATCTAGTATAAGAAAGAGAGTCAGAATTCAAAGTCTTTGCTTTAATTCTAAAGAGAAATACATTCATTTTGGAGCAGTCCATATGCAATCATCAAATACAGTAAATGAACTGTTCTTCATTGACAAAAAAAAACTTTTTGTTGACTGTCCCATTGACAACAAAAGTAAAATTTCCCACTTAGTAAAGTTCTCATTTTTCCCTTTTGTAACTAATACATCTTTATCCAGAACTTGCTAATATTTTTAAACTTGTAAGATGCATCAATTATATCAATGGTTCATTTAGAAGAAGAAGTATTAGTCATCTCAAAACTCAGTGGTTAATGTTAGTTCTTTGTATTACTTTCCTAGGTCTGCCATAACAAAGTATCCCAAACTGGGTGGCTTACAACAACAGAAGTTATTCTTTCATGGTTCTGGAGGCCAGAATCCATGGAAAATTAAGTGTTCTTTGCTGAGGGCACTGAGGGAGAATCCATTCATCCTTCTGCCCTATCTTCTACTGGCAGGAAACAACCCTTCATTCCTTGACTTGTAGATGCATCACTCCAATCTCTGCCTCTGTCTTCATATGTTGCTCCCCTGTGCTATCTCTGCGTCCAAATTTACATTTCTTTATAAGAACATCAGTTATACTAGATTAGGGCCCACCCTAATGACCTCATTTTAACTCAATTAAAGATTATACTTCCAGATAAGGTCACATTGACAGGCACTGAGGTTTGGGAATTTAACATATCTTTTGGGGGATACAATCAACCTATGCTCTTTTAATAAACATTTCCCCCATAACAATAGTAAAAACTAATTTGACTTTGATTTCCCAACATTTATTTTTAAACTAACATTTATAGTATCATTATATGTGCCATGCATGATTCTAAAACAATTTACCTGTACCAACTCATTAAATTTTAAGCACAAGTCTGGGCAGCAGAGATTTTAAACTTTCCACTTCCTCTCCCCTTTCTTCTTACTCTACCACCTCAGTATGTTTCCAGTCTATCCTGTAGATCATCCCCTGTGCTGCCTTTATACACATTCTAGATGTTATTCCTCATTGCTCAAAATGAACGCAAGGGATAATATTTTCTCCTTTCCAGAATTTCAAGAATGAAACTTTCAAATTAGCCTGCTCGAATATCCATATAAGTGGTAATGGTGTACGTTTGATTTTTTAAAGCTGGGGCTTTAGATAGAAAATAAAATGACCTAACTATAAGATTTAGTAATTATTTTAGTGGAAATTCAGAGGCTTGGATTCAAAAGGGTTTGATACTGAATCTGTGCTCTGCCATGGGCAGCAGGCTGGCACTCTGAGTTTCTTTTAATTTCTTTAAAATAGGGATAGAAAGCAGGTTAACTTTATCATTCCCTTTAACAGATGAGAAAGTTGAGGTAAATGGAGTTTGTGTAACTCACTCCAGGTCACATTTACTAAATTGAAGAATTCCCAAGCCTGTATTGGACTACGCCATCCTTCCTTTATGAGGCTGTTTATAAGAATTAAATGAGATAATACATTCTCCCCTAAAACTGCTTTACATATTTTCATTCTTCCTAAAATACACCTGCTTGGCAATGAAAGGGATCATTCCAATTATCAGTCTTGCTACAATTTTCTGAAAGAATTCCCTGCTATTACAAGCTAGAGATCAATGATATATACATTTATCTTTGATTAATTCTCATAACTCCAGGTCAGAACTAAACCCAAAATGAGAATAAATTAATGGATGATTGAAAAATTAAACATTGTATGTTTAATAACATAACAAGTATATTTAAACATACTTTTATTTCCCCTTTAAAAGAGAAAATAAATAGCATTTTGTGTTAAGTACGAATAATATTCTATGTTATATATATTTGTAAATATTTATGACTGAGTCTCTTAGTTAGCTTGTGCTTCCATAGCAAATCACCACAGACTGGGTGGCTTAAACAACAGTAATATTTCTCCCAGTTCTGGAGCCTGGAAGTCCTGAGGTGCCCAACAATTCAGTTCTTGGTGAGGGTTTTCTTTGGGGCTTGTAAATGGATGTCTTCTTGCTATCTTCATACGAACTTATGGAGAGAGACAGAGAGAGAGAGAGAGAGAGAGAGAGAGAGAGAGATCGTCCTCTTCTTATAAGGCCTCTAATCCTATAGGCTTAGTGACCCTTATGACCTCATATAAACCTAATTTCCTCATAAAAGCTGTATCTTTAAATAAATATTGTCATATTGTGAGTTAGGGCTTCAACATATGAATTTTGGAGAACACAATTCAGTCCTTTGACTGACTCTTACCCATTTCACTTAAAATTATTCATATTTAAGACTGAAAGCAGAAAAAAATGTGAAACAAAATTTAAAAGGTATCATAATGAATGAATTCTAATTTTAAATTATATAGTAAGTCTTAATCCTTATATAAAGATTAAAACATGAGCCTACCTTAGCTTGCCTGTGGATATCTGTCCTTAGATTTGAATTTTCTTATAACATTAGGTAGAGATTGTTTTTGTTATAGTCACAAAACTACAAAAGTTGTTGGCATATTCTTATTGTAATTAAATTCTCATTTATAGAAAGTCTAGCGTTTAAACTGAAAGTATTCTATTTCCATAAAACCTCAATATGCAAAATCTTATTATCTGTGTTATTGCTCAATGTTTAAAAGCCCAGACAGTGAAAACATGGTTATATAGTCAATTTCCATTTAGGCAAAAAGCTTTAATAGAAGCATCAAATGTGCTATTTACTGCATTAGGACTTTCGCAAGTCTTCTTGAAAGAAAGCTTTTACCTTCATTTTTACAACTGTATTAAAGACAATTATAGAAGTGCTCCCTTAATTTGTAGATCAAAACTCATTGCCTGTAAGTCACTTATCCTGGTTAAGTTGTGCTTTGAAAGGAAGGCACTGTGTTTAGGTGGTATTGGGAAGAAACTTTACATTAATTTCAGAAGCTTCAGGGCCTCCCTCACAATATGACCTGGTTATGTATTCTAGGCATCACTGGGACAGCAGATGCATGTGCTTTCTCTTCTACTTTCATTCCTGAACCTCATATCTTCAAAATATTTTGTAAAATGAAAAATATCCATTTAAAGATCAAAAATAAATGGATTTTTTTTTGGTATGGTTAGCAGGCAAAAAATATAATTTATAATTGCCTATTAACAATGCCTTAGTCTTCAGGATTTTATTTATGTATGTGGAAATGATAAAAATACTTGAATCAACCTACACTCTTTTTTAATGTGTATGTACATATATATGTGTGTGCATGTGTCTCTGTGTGTGTGTGTCTGTGTGTGCACACATGCATGCTCACACTGGGATGAAGGAGAGACAGACAGACAGACACAGACAGATATATATATCACGATTCCGTTATATCCCAATTGCTATTTTAGGTCCTGAGAATACCAAAATGAACTGGTCCTTGCTCACCAGGAGCCTGTCATCTGGAAAGGGAGAAAGAGACATTGAGCTAGAAGCTATTAAACAGTTAATTCTGTATAAGTTTGCCTACAATAAAAGAATATACTATGCTTTAGTAGTACAAAGAAGGGTATGATAAATTCTCCCCTCAGGCTTAAAGAAGAAAGTCAGGAAGGGCTTCACAGAAAAAGGTAGATGTGTAGTAAAGAATTAACTTTACCCAAGAGAGGTCTGTCCTTTGTCCTTGTTCCTGAAAGATATTCTCTAAACCCTTGGAATTTCCCAAGTTACAAAAGTTCTTTGCTACTCATGGTAGATTCTTAGATCATGTTAAAGAAAAAAAAATATTCAAGGGCACTTGTCAAAGCATATAAGGAAGACTTTATTCAGGACCATCGAGATAAGTGTAGGGATCATGACAATGGGATTTTGCAGTGGGGGAGAGACATTGGGCTCAACTCCAAATACATCATAGGCAAGTGAGAATTTATAGCCAAAGAGCATCTTGGGGAATAGTGAATGAAAAATTAATAAGAGGAAATTCAGAAGTAAAAAGGAATATCGTCAAATGCACCAATATGATACGGATATTTTTTCCTCCAAATCTCATGTTGAAATTCTATCCCCAGTGTTGGAGGTGGGGTCAAGTGGGAAGTGTTCAGGTCATGAGGGCAGATGCCTCATGAATGGCTTTGTTCCTTCCCTGTGGTAATGAGTGAGCTCTCCCTGTATTATTTCACGTGAGAGTGGGTTGTTTAAAAAAGTTTAGGCATCCTCTCTTCTCTCTCTCCCTCCTTCTCTCACCATATGACACCTCTGCTCCCTCTTCACCTTCTGCCTTGATTGGAAGCTCCCTGAAGCCTTCACCAGAAGCAGACACTGGGGCTATGCTCCTTGTACAGTCTGCAGAATCATGAGCCAAATGAACCTCTTTTCTTTATAAATTACCCAGCCTCGGGCATTCCTTTATAAAAGCAAAAAAACAACTAACACACCTACCTAATAGGATTTTTTCCAAAGACAGGCCAAGGTGATCAGACGTCACCTGGGGATAGTGGAGGATGAGGATCCCCATCAGATATGGAGGGTGATCAAATACCAAGGTTGGGAGGTTTTTGTTGAACTGGCTTAGCAAGATTCTTTGCTAAAACTGGATTTTGCAGGGAAGTACACAGATGTACCTACAAAAAGATTCATAAGCTTGACTAGACTTTGACCAAACAAAGAATCTTTGTCAACTACATCTGATAGGTTTTTCTTTCAGCTGTTTTGAAATTTGAATGAGAAATAAAAATTGCATATATTTAAGCTATAGAAAGGGACATTTTGATATACATATACATGTGAATGATTACTACAGTAAAGCTAATTAACATACCTGTCACCTCATGGTTACCTTTTTTCTCTTCTGTAAGAACAGTTGAGGACTACTTTCTCAGCAAATTTCAAGTATACAATACAGTATTATGTGTAGTCATTACGTTATATATTAGGTATTCAGATAGTTTATGCTAATGTGTGGATTGTAGGTGTAGACTTCTGGGAGTTCCTTGAGTTGTTCTGGTGAATTATTCAACTTGATGTAGCTATGGAAATAATCCCTGAGATTTTAATCAGCTGATATGAAGTAGGGTGGCCTTGGAGAAACCCAAAACTTACAGATGGCATGTATCATGAGGGCAGTCTTGTGGGAACTGTTCCTATGGACTCTGGAATTTGCCTAATTCATTACAGTGGCATTTAAATTTGTGTTGATAAACCTGTGGATTTGGGCAGCTAGATGGATATTTGGATAGAGAATGAGGAATCTTCCTATAATAATGTAATTTACTCTAAGCTTGAAACACAAACCCTTTAGATTGTTAGTGGAAAAGGGTATACTTAGAGTAGAGCATCCTTTTTTACATTAAATTATTTTTTCCTATTTAAACACATCTTAGATTCTTATTTGAATCATATGAAAACTTGAGGGAGAAAAATGGAAGCGTTGTAAATAAAAATTGTAAGAGGGCCAGGAACAGTGGCTCACTCCTATAATCCTAGCACTTTGGGAGGCCAAGGTGGAAGAATTCTTTGAGGCCAGGAGCTTGAGACCAGCCTGAGCAACATAGTAGGACTCTGTCTCTACAAAAATAAAACAACTAGCCAGGTGCCGTAGTGTGAGCCTGTAGTCTCAGCTACTTGGGAGGCTGGTGCAGGAGGATTACTAGGGCCCAGGAGTATGACGTTCCAGTCAGCTATAATGATGCTACTGTACTCTAGTCCAGGCGATAGAGCCAGACCCTGTCTCAAAAAAAATAATAAATTGTTAGAATTGTTTCAGTAAAAAGTTTATTAGGCCCCTAAAACACAAATAGCACTGCATTGGGGATATTAGGGGTATACAAATTAGATTAACTGTTCTGTCCATTTTGAATTCCTCATACTTTGCCTTTTTATGCTTCATAACTTATAAAACTAAGAACTAAATCTTATGACTCCCTTGCAACTAGGATTCTGAACATGATTTGAACATAACTGTGTAGGTCCCGATTTGGAAATGAAGTCAATGATTAGAGAAGCAGGGCATGGACCACCCATTACCAGGTGCTGAGCTGTTACCAGAAGCTATATATAAAAGTTTCCCATTTTGGAGATCACATCAATGTAGCATGATTCTGGAGCTGGCCACTACAGTGGTGACTTCCATTTTCCAAAGGTAACATAATTATCTTATCAGTACAGGATGCTTCCTTGGAGTATACTTGTGAGGTGAGTTTCTAGAAGTCATTTCTGGGGGCTATATATAGGGTTTATGTGATTAGGCTGAATTTATCTCCAAAGCAGTTTTAACCCACTGCTTAAACTAGTTATTTTCAGCAACCAAACCATGACCGATAAACTGTAATAACCTTCTATAATAAAATATACAAAAATTAAAAGGGAGGCATGAAATCCCAAGACAACTATAGTCTACCTGGGAGCTTGTTAGAAATACGGAATTTCAGACCCAACTCTACACCTCATGAATCAGAATCTACATTTTAAAAAGACTTTTACTCATTCTCAGTTGATATTATTATTTTTTCTATCAGTGAAAGATAGAAAATGAAATAAAAAACAAATTTAGTGATAACTGCTGATGAAACAATACAAGAAGATGCTGCATTGCAAAGCGACTGGGGCAGGGCTCTGCTACATTAAGTAAGTTTGTCAGCATAGGCCACGGAGAGGTCTGACATTTGAACTGAGACTGGGATGGTGATAAGGACCCAGGCCTGAGTCAATCTGGAGAATATTTCTGATAGAGGGTCTGTCTACTGTAAAGGCTCTAAGACAGCAACAGTTTGACCTGTCCAGAAAATAGAAAACCCGCTGTGACTTGAACATGGTGAGTATAGAGAAAATTAAAAGTTTAGAAAAGGTAAGCATGAGCCTGACATGTAGGCCTGTCTCTGACATGACAAAGGAACATCCATTTGTACTAGCTGAAATTGGAAGAACTGTTAGTGGATTTTAATCAAACAAATATTATGATTTAATCTTTAGAAGGATAAATTGTAGAAAATAGATACCAGACAGGTAAAAAGGGAAAAAAGGAGTTAATTTCATTACACAGGCATAGTAGCTTAGACTAAAGCAGTGGCAGTAGGGATGAGAAGAACTGGAAATATTCAACATTTTGCACATCATTTCAACAGGACATAGTAATGGATTGGAAGTGAGAAGCAAAGGAAAAGGATGCCTCAAGCATGACTCAAGATTACAAGTGGTAGTCAACTGATAGGACAATTCTGATATTCCTGAGAGGAACAAAGGAATAGGAAAGGTTTGGTTGTAGGGTCGCTAGGAACTCTGTTTTTGCCCATGCAAAAATATATTGAGGTATTTATTAGATATATAAGAAGAAGGCATATAAGAAGCTTAAAATGAGGTGAAAGTTCAGGAGAGAAGTCAGAGCTACAGCTGAAATTTGTTGATCATCTGTCCTGGGATCGTATTCAAACCCAGAGTCTTGGGTGAAATTCCCTGGTAAAAATATGTGCACAGGGATAATAAAAAATAAGAACCAATCATTGTGGCTTCTTTTGCATTCACAGAATAAGTACGTAAGGAAGAGATAGTAGCAATCGAAACTAAGAAGAAATATCCATGAAGTTAGAGAAAAAGAAGACATGTATGGCATAAGATCCCATTATTATATTACAAGAACAGATTGATAGCAACGGGAGCCATAATAGAGTGAGAAGACAGAAACACAAGCAGCAATCCCAGGAAAATATGATGAGAGATTTTACTAAGAATGGGGCCAAAAGAATGGGTCAGTAATTGAAGTAAGATGTAGGTTTGAAGTTCAGGGTTCCATTTAGTTTTATGATTTTTAATGGGAGATAAAAGAGGATGTTTGCATGCTAGAAGAATATTACTGTGATAAAGAGAATACATGCAGTAGTTGCAAAGCAAAATCCCTGACAAGTTACAAGGGATGTGAACTAGAAATTAAGAAGAGGATTTTTTTTTTATAAAGCAGAGACTTCGTATGTTTCATAAAAGAAATCACAAAAATTATTTTAAAATGTTTTTAAAAATCTTAAAAAATACAAAGGAACATTGATAGAAGTAGGCTTTTCAGCATGGTTTAGGACTATGTGCGATTTCTTATTTTTTTCATCTGACTTATGAAAAGAGATAAATGTCAGAAGTTATTAAAAGACCATGTAGTCTTGATCTGCCCATGGTAACTGAAGCAAACAAAATAGTGAACCATAATTGGATTGGTTCTGTTAGTCTTTTGAAAAAAGATGGTGAAGAAATTCAAGCTAGAGTCCTGAATATTCAGTTCAACTTTATTGATATTTGGGGAACATTTTTCTTTACCAAAGGATGGTGTGATGGACCTGTGTTGAATAATCTTATTTGAATCTAGATGTGGCCTAGTGACTAAATTCTAAGTTAGATTACCATCACTTCTGACACAAACTCCCCAGAGTTAGACCAAACTTCAGAGGTTAAGGGCATAGTCCTCCACAAGATTACCTTACTTCAGATGCGACAAATGTGGGGGTCCAAGCTGGCAAACAATTTTGGGGTTTTCACTACTCACTCAGATTCTGAAAATTGGAAGAATCGCTCTGAAAACTGAGGAGAGCACTGCACTTATGGTTACAGTTTTTTTACAAAAGACACAAATCAGAACTATCCAAAGAGAGAGACCCAAAGGGAGAGAACTATCCAAAGGGCATGGTCTGGGAGAGTCCCAAGTATGCAGCTTCCTAGTCCTCAAGAGGCATTATATTAGCCTCCTGAAACAGAATGATAATGTGCAGAATGTTGCCAACCAAGGAAGCTCACCCAAACATCAGTGTCCAGAGTTTTTAGTGGGATCTCATTCTATAGGTATTTTTGATTAAATAATTGTCCATGTGTTTGAACTCAATCTCCAGTCCTCTTCCCCCCCACTCCCAGAGTTTGGGGTGATATCATGTGAATCACACCCCCAACCCTCCAATCACATAGTTGGCCTTTCTGTCATGGACAGCCCCCATCCTGAGTGATCTTATCAACATAAACAATCTAGGGGCTGACCACCCGTCATCCTGTTAACATAAACTCTCAGGTTTGCTCCCAGCGGCTCACAATGAATAAGAAAGACATTTATTACTCAGGAAATGCCAAAGATTTAAAAGTTAGTTCCCAGAAATAGGGACAAAGGGTAGTCAAGTTCTTTATTTCAAAGTTTAATGGTTTCTTTTCAGGAACCAGTATAAAGATGAACCAAGTTGTTTATTATACAAAGATATAATTTAAAATGATGTACAAGTCCTCTTGGAAGCCACCTTTAAAGAAGCTGATTTTAGTGAGAAAGAAACCCATTTGCTATCCTACTTTTTGTGCTTTTCCTGGCTCTCATCATGAATATTATGTTAGAGCTCTATGATCATGAGTTGACTTAGAGGATGAAAGCCACACTCTAGGGCAGACTTGGTAAACTACAGCCCATGAGCTAAATCCAGTCCACCACCTGCATCTGTATATACAGTTTTACTGGTATACAGCCATGACTATGTCCATGCTATCCAAGGCTACTTTTGCACTACAAAGGAAAATTGACTTTTTGTCACACAAGTAGAGTTGAGTAGCTGTAATAGAGACTGTGTGGCCTGGAAACATTAAAATATTTCCTGTCTGGCTCCTTCAGCTTTCCTACTCTTATCTAGAATGACAGAAAAGGAAAAAAAATGTCTATGTCTTTGGTAATTGCATAACTTTTATACCAGCTCTGGACTATTTGTCTCTAGACTTCTTTCAAGTGAAAGAGAAACACATTTCCAACTTGTTTAAGCCACTGTAAATTCTGCATATATATCTGTGTATATATGTGTATTTAGCTCTATATAGTCCAGTCATATCTTAAGTGACAAATCTGGTATCTAGCAGATTTGAAACCTACCTAATATTTAAAAAAATTATTTATATTAAAAACTAATACATTTAAATGTTTACCTTGTCAAAATTTTGCCATATGTCATTTATTTTACTCTTAGAAAGGTTTTAAGAACTTTTCTGGAAATTTATGTCAAAGTCTCATTTTGTTAGCACTCATTAGAAAAGTGCTAATTAGAAGGGAAAAAAATTAGGGAAAGAATTTTAAGACAACTATTAATATCCTTCTTCTCCCTCTAAGATGGTTTGCTTGATTTTCAATGAGCCGATATTTGCTGTGATCCAAAAGTATTCTGAGAATTTAGTCATTACTGTAAATATTCCACAGCAAGATACAAATTCTACTAATTGTCATATGTCAAATTTTCAATCTCCCTGCTTAGCAACAAGATCCTGGTTTATTTTTCTGTGCTTCATGCTGTAGATAATATTTTTTACAAAAATACCATGCCTTCATCTAATAGTATCTTCACAATAAAGTTGTCTGAGTTTTCTAACATTTTATCTAAAATGTTATTAACATCTGAAGGGATCTTGATTGATATTGAAAAATGCTAAGTTAAGTTTTAGTGTTTTTAATATCTTATAGTACATCAAATAATATCCCAATCTGTGCCAGGCAAATACCATGGTTATAAGAATTTACAGTTGTATCTTAACATAGTTCCATAATTACACATTTATTTAACCAATTAAGCATGAAAGTGGCATTATTGTCAGAGATATGATATATGACCTGAACATAATTTGGTTAATGAGGAACAAGAAATGCCTGCTAAGTAGGGCAGGTATTCTGTTAGCACAGACTGCTAATTGCCCTCTGACATATGTCAGATTGAATGGTTTTATGTAAAAAAAAAAAAAAAAAAAAAAAATGCTGAGTGGATAAATCATAATGAAAATAAACCTCTTCTTTTTATTTATAAAATGTTTGTAAAGATTAAGCTCTAAGAAGTGAAAAAAAAAGTTTTCTATAGACAGTAGCTGCAGACATGGTGCAAATTCTCTTGTGTACTCAGTCAATGATAAATAACTACTGCCATTGCAGGTTTTTGTCTGTTATGAACTGCTAGAGAAAAATCTTTACTCCCAATTTCTAATTATCCAGACTCCCAAATGGATCCACCCACAAAA
Source organism: Lepilemur septentrionalis (assembly GCA_963573855.1). Classification (NCBI taxonomy): domain Eukaryota; kingdom Metazoa; phylum Chordata; class Mammalia; order Primates; family Lepilemuridae; genus Lepilemur; species Lepilemur septentrionalis. The sequence continues at coordinate 17,606 of CAUYMX010003530.1, forward strand.
TCCTTTGTCTTAAGCTGAAGCCAAGTCTCAACTCATAAAATCCCTTTAACTCCCTCAACTCCTTCTCCTTTCTTATAGATAAGAAATACAATCAGCATTTTACCTGAAGATGCGAAAAATTTTGAAGGTAACATATTTCGAATGTCTGTAGCAAGATTTCAGTGAATTTCCTTATGGCTGGTTGACAAAGAATTAATGCAAATAAACATAAGTAAGTCCAGGGAATGTGGGGTGGATATTTGAAGGTGATTTCTGCTAGGAAATACAAGACACCAGATAAAAAAGAGATTCTGAAATAGTGTATTTTTTTGATACAAAATTGGAAAAATAATTCTAATGGTTCAGCTTGAGGTTATTGAGTTAATTCAGTATGATTTCTAGAGCCTAGATTTGTGGCTCTAACCCATATGCATTAAAGCAAATAGAAATGGTCTATCTGAAATATTATGAACTCTTTTGTTTTACAGAATCTTCCGTGTGTAATTTGTTAATAAGGCTGTTTTTCAAATATTATGTTAAAGAGGCAGTGTAGCATAGAGATTGCAGTATCACAAAATTCTCATACCTACTAGATTTATCATATTGGTTAATTTTAAAAACTTCTCTGTAAATTGTTTCATGTGATAATATTCTGTATATTATTACTGCTCCCATACATTTATCACACAAAAATAATACTTAAAATTTACATGTAGTAGTCCTATCTGCATCTCTATTCCATACCTCTTCTTTACCACCAGGCAAAGAGACAAAAAATGTTTTCTCTTAAACATAATATATATTCAATTTATTAAAAATATACAGTGGGATTGACAAGAATTGACACCATTTGTCAGCTTCACAATTAGTTTACTCACATGCAGTAAAATTATAATGACAAAATAATAGCAATATATTCCCTCATTTTTCCAAGTTTACATATCCAATTTTGTTAAGTTGGTTAGTATACAGAAATAATTTTAAATTATTTGAAAAATTTTAAATGTAATTCAAATTTAAGTATATTTTAAATGTTGAAATTTTTAGGTAGCTTTTTTATGTTTAATTAATTATCTTTATAATTAATTATTTTCACTGGTAAAATTCACTAATCATAGTCCAATAATTTTCTTTTATGTCCCTTTACAAAAAGTGTAGTTAAATATAACTTAAAAAGTTCAAAAACAAATTTGTTGCTAGTTTTTTTCATTTTATATAAGTTGGGAATATAAAAGATTTAATACTTTTTTATATAAAGCATAATTTAATTCTGTACTGGCGTATGCAGTTATTATTGTGTACTAAAACTTCAAATCATTTATAATTAAATTATGTTTTATGAAAAATGTAGTGTGCTCATCTGGTAAGTAATAAAGGCATCAAACTCTGATTTCTTAAATAAAAAAATCTTTCCAATGTTCTTTTTTCTTGTGACAAATTAAGAAATATGTGTTCTGAATTCTTTCCATTTGTTATTTCCCAACCATATTTTATTGAAAATCTATGACTCATATTTTGGCAACATTTCTAATTGAGATAAGTTGGATCTAATGTGTCCAAACACAAGTTCATAAGTCTTAAGTCTTATGTGATGTTCATAAAGAGCAGATGTTATGTGCATTTCTATTTTCAATCTGGCCACACCCTAAATATTCATATTTATTTCTTATAATTTTTCAATTAGATCCTTCAACTCTAGAACTATGACACCCAACTCAAAGATGGTAGGTTCAGATCATTCCACCTTTCGTTTTTATGCCCAAGTTTTTCATTTGTCTAGAATTCTTTCTACACTTAGCCATATTAAATCACACTAACTTGAGATCTTTTGTCTCATTTCTCTTTTCTCATGGCTGTATACTTCATTCCCTAATAGCCTATAGAAATTGGAGCCTACATCCATGAAATGCAGCAATAAATGATTTACATTGTGTAACTGTTTCTGTATTAGTTCCAGAAATGTTAAGTTTATCTCCCAAATCGTTTATGGTCTTTGGAGGGGAGGAAAGGCATATTATTCTTTTTCATTTTCCACAGACATAGTTAAAAAAAAAATGTGGCCAATCTTTCGTACTAAATATAGTGCTTGCCTGCTGCTCTGACTGTGAGTGCTCAGTGATTGAAAAACATTATCATTGTCATTATTGTTTCCTCTTCCTTGATCTTATTTCTTCAAGCCTGCATTTCTCAATATTACTTTTGAAATTGTATCATTTTACAAAAAAAGTATGTTGTTTGCCCTTCCTTCTCTTCTAAACTTTAAATGTTTATGTGTCCAGGGACTAATGCTCTAATCGTCTCTCTCTCTACTTCCTCATTTATTCCTTACTTCACTTACTTTCAAGAAATTCTTGATGGAAATAGAGATTTGTATGATTATACAAAGATGGTAAACAGAGTATTCATTATTTTTTATTTATTTCTTATTTTTTAGGATGGTAGAAATGTAGAGATTTACGTGAGAAAAGAGTGTGACTAAATGTAAATGTAGATATTTCCATAAGATGAAGGAAGATGTAAAATCAATGGAGAAGCAATCAGATGGCTTCAATATTCTCAGTGGAGCAAAGCCAGGTCGGCTGGGTGGTCATCAAAGAGATAGGAAAGGTTGTGTGGGAACATTAAGAATTGTGAAGATTTTGCACTGCCAAGAAACAGGTATTTTACTTCAGACAAAAATAAAAAGTAACTGACAGCATTGGGGTCTTTGTTGAAGTTTTGAACTTAATAAATGCTTTGCATTAAGACAGATCTTTATCTGAAAAAGAAATGATCTTTGTCTCTCAATAACTGAAGATCTAGTTTAGCAAATAAACACATAAAAGTGTCATAGATAGCACACTTTGCTAAGTCCAAAGAAACAAAAAATATGGTAGAGACTTTAAAGGACTAAAAGTTTACTTCCGTCCAATAAAAATGTAGTCCGATTTCTTTGAGGCAGCGGCATCGTCTATCGGATATCTTGTGAAATAATAAACTCCGATAATTGGAAAAACTGGGACTAGTCAACTTCCTTTTGACAATTAAGGGCTTTCAGAAGCTTTTATACATGTGCCACACAAACTGTGCAGACATACAAAAATAAACTTGACAAAGTTCATATATTTGGTTTTTCTTTCCAGAATATTATGGGGGTACAAATGTTTTGGTTACATAAATTGCTTTTGTACAGCTTGAGTCAAAGTTATAAATGTGCCCAACACCCAGATAGCCTGCACTGTACCCGTTAGGTGTGAATTTACCCATTTCCTCCTCCCTCCTCCCACCTGCTTGATTTCCCTTGAATTTTACTACCGTACGTGCACATGAGTGTTGACCTATCAGTTCCAATTTGGTAGTGAGTACATGTGGTGTTTGTTTTTCCATTCTTGTGGTTCTTCACTTAAATGGATGGAGCAGCACAATTCACAGTCACAAAGATGTGGAAACAAACTGAAGTTCATATATTTGAAGAGTTTGAACTCTATGGGAAGACATACGGTATGAATGCAAGTGGCTATGATATTAACACAAACTTGAAAGTTACATGTCCTAAAATATATTTGAACATTCAAACATGGGAAACAATCTGGTCCTGAATATATCACTACTCTGGTTCATAGATTGAATCTATGCTGCCAAAAGTCTAGTCATGGTGACTGTTTCCATGGTTTATTTCAGATTGTCTTTTCAGGCAATCATAAGAATTTCTTACTATTCTTCTTAAAGATCCAGAATTAGTAGAGAATGGTGTTTAGGGCTCACACTACAAGTGCCTTTAATATTTGTAAGCCTTTGACATGATTCTAAATAAGTATGAACCTCAGTTTTCTTTTGACAATGTATTTGCCTGGTGTCCTGTGATCCTGGATAACAGTGATGTTGAGAAATTCTATCATCCTTTTGTGAATACACTTCACAACTGTATTCTTGGGGCACTAGGCCCCAAGAGATCAAACCAGAATGGAGTCACTCATGGCAAATGCTATGTAACAAAACTAAACTTTGAAATAAGCAGATATACAGACACACTATTTTTCTCCTGAAAACAGTAGAATCCAGCAAACTAAGAAAATATCCCCTGCTCCAACGCTTATGAATAAGTAACATGAAATAACCACTTTTCCCTATTGTTCTCTTTCTCTGTTCCCACCTTATAAAAACCACGGTTCTATTTCCTGTGGAATTTAAAACTGTGAATACAGTTGTGAAGACAGTTTATTGAAAACACTACTTTTTTCATATGACTTAGAGCTCAAGTATGCTCCATTTGTTTACCTATAACAAGACCATACACACAGCCTCCAAATTACTATTGTTTGCCCCATAAATAATAGGTTGAATTGTTCCCACTGATCATTCAGAACAAAATATTTCCCTTCTTTATGCCTCTATGAGCAAGAGAACTGGAAAAAAAATGCCTTGTAGGTACCCATATGGTGTACTTTTATTTGTGGGTGATTTTGCAGCCAGTCTTATACATGATCAAACTTACACCTTGATGGATGGAAGATGAAGGGCCAAAGTGAGGTGAGAAATGTTAGTAGTACCTCTGTCTCTCCATAATTAGCCAAACTTTAACTACATTATAGGTTAAAGAGAATGTTGCCAGGAGGCTTCTATCCTTCTGGATGGTCATAATTTATTAAATCCCTTTTCTCATGTTTTTGGGTAAATTAGTCAATAATTAGAAATGTATCTCTCACTATAGGCTCCATAGCTGATTCTACTGCAAAGGCTTTGATTCCACAACAGACTCCTTTAAATTCTTTTCCTAAAGTTGTCATAGATAATAGCGTTACTCTAGATTACTTAATGGCTGAACAGAGAAAAATCTATGTAGTTTCTGACAATTCTTATTTTACATGGATGAATATTTGGGTATTATAGAGACTCCAGTGCAGGAAATTAGCAAACAGGCTGCTTGGTTAAAAGGAGTAGACTCTTCATCTGGTTCGCTCTTGATCTATTTGATTTTAGTTGGTTTGGTTCATGGGGACCTTGTCTAAGGAGCATAATCCAAATTCTTGGTATTAATTTCCTGATAGTCATTATAGTATCCCCCATGTGTTGTATTCTCTCAAAAGTTTTAAATGTTTGCATATGGGCATCTGTAGAGTATCAGATGGTCTATCTTTGACTGGAACAACGAAAACTCAAAGAAATGTGTAATCATGAGCACACTATAATTTACGAATGACGTGGTAAGACTAGAAACTGAAAATGATTATAACTAGGAGTAGCCCTACAGCCCTAAGTTTTGTTCACATGCTCACGTAGTTCAGAACCTGATCAAAAAGGAGGTATTGTTAAACAAAATTTTGAGAGGCCCTTGTTCTGGAATGAGTTCCTGCACTAGGCCCCAAGAGATCAAACCAAAATGGAGTCATTCATGGTAAATGCTATGTAACAAAACTAAAATTTGAAACAAGCAGATATACAGACACATTATTTTTCTCCTGAAAACAGTAGAATCCAGCAAACTAAGGAAATATCTCTAACGCTCTCTGCTCTAACACTTATGAATAAGTAACATGAAATAACCACTTTTTGCCTATTGTTCTCTTTCTCTGTTCCCACCTTATAAAAACCACGGTTCTGTTTCCTGTCGAATTTGAGACCAAATAAGTCTACTTATAGTGGTGGCAGAGAAATGTTAATATCTAAAGTTTTAATCAACCTCTCTGAGAGGTTGACCGAAAGTGGAGAAAATGTTATGTTAAGTTTAGCCTAAAGCTGCCTCTTTACATATTTTAAGTTAGGCCTAAAGCTTTCTTTGTACATAGTGAACTGTAACCTAACTAGTTGTGTAACCAGATTGTAAACTACTCTTGTACCATTCACAGAGTTTTGATCCATCACAAGAGGCCAATTGCTCAAACTGTGTTCAAATAAGGCAAACACTAAGTTTTAAGAAATCCAGCTGTTTCTGTATCTCACTCCCATTTTTTGTATGTCACTTTCCTATTTCTGTTCATGAGCATGATCCAACCATGTGGCAGCCTCAGAGTCACTCTGAACCTATGGGCTGCCCAATTTATGAATGCTTCTTTGCTCAATTAAACTCTGTTACATATAATTTGTCTAAAGTTTTTCTTTTAACAATAGTTTTGTACAATACATTTTCTTTTGCAGACTTTTATCTTAACAATGTGAAAAGATGTCTTCTAAGCAGATGGACACACAAAGAACATGGTATTATACTTTGCTGAATATTTCATTTGTCAGTATCACTCCAGCTAGTCTTTAGTTTATGTTGTTGATATAGCTACATTTTCCCCATTATCTGATCCTATTTTGGGAGTGCAATATATCTGAGTAAAAAAAGCTGTATTCTGTGCAAAAAGAAAAAAAAATGAAAAAATATGGCAGGGATATTAATCATAAGAATAAATTCCAATTTAGTCAATTTTTATTTTAAATTACATATCAAATGCCAGAAATATAGAGACAGGAAGTATACATCAAGATGATCAGTTTTCATGTGAAAGACTTAAATACATACTCTTTCATACAGTGCCTGGAAGAGCCAAAGGACAATAAAATAAATATTTTTAAAGTGTGGCATCAGCTCTTAAAACAGACAGTGCTGACATTTTGAGGTGTGAAAGGAAGATTAATTTTGGATAGAAAGACAGAGGATGCTAAGAATTTGAATGCTTTTTTGGCAGATTAAAAAAAAATGTCTTTACTGTTTCCTGTTGCTCTTCTCTATTTGCAGCATTATCCACACACTTACTAGTTCTCTCAAGGAAAGCAGAGAAATGAAAAAAACAACCTTTGAATGTGAGTGGCTGAAGTACTAGGAGGCCATTTTTTAAAGGAAGTATTCTGAAAAAGATAATTTTCAAAGGAACTACCAAAATGAAATAATCATGGAGAAATTACCTTATATTATTTGTTGAAAAGTTGCTTTCAGATTGCTTTGTCTCACTTTACTCTGTTCTTACAACTTTAATTTTTCCATTTCCTTGCAAAGTATTGTGCTAGGCTACTGGTTTTGGCACTTAGAACTCTAATAGTGGTGGAGTGAACATGACAATGATTCAGACAGGAGGGGGCCCCGGTGGGGATGGATAGAGGATTTTTTATTCCCACTTATTTTCTCCAGTGGACAAATATATTAACCTTGAAATTACTATCATTTTAGTAACATTTTCAAATTAACCAAATGTCTTTAGAAATATCTGTTATGGCGCACACACACACACACACACACACACACACACACTGCTAAAGAAAGGCACTAGTTTACAATCAGCACACTTTGTATAAAAACTAAGAAACATTTCCCAATACATAGTATTTACCCTGGGGACAGTGAAAGTATAGTTAGTAACAGCTTCTGTTTTTATTTCATCTCCAAATATTCATTCATTAATCTTCTGGCAATATCATCTATACTTTTTGTTTGGGCGACAACCTTCCTCAATTCTAGGTCCATGTGTTTTAGGATGGACTGACCTCATACTTGTGGTTTGAAATGATGACTCAAGATCCAGGCCAGCTCAATCTATGTTCCATAGTCCTACCCAGTTACTGCAAAGATGGAAAAGTGATCCTAGTTGGTCCAAAAAGACAATCCAGGATATTAACTAGAACACTTTGAATTCTGGATTTGGTAAGCTAATTGGAGGTGATTCTAAGCCACTGCCAACCAGTGTGGCACAAAATTTTGAAAGAATGCTTGAGAATCAATTCAATTTAAAGAAACCAGAAATGTGTGTGTGGTAGAGAGAGAGACAGAGACAGAGACAGAGACAGAGACTTAGTCTTGATGAAATGATTTAGCAGCCAGATCCAGCAAGATATGAAATCCATTCCTAGAGCTTTCACTAACATAAATGAAAAGGGATTTTTTTAAATTTGATTATATGGATATGAAGAAGAATTCTGTCTCTTGCAAAGGAAGTATTCTGGTTCATATAAAGAGAGTTTCTCAGATGACTAAGCCATGAACTCCTCCAAGAACTTGATAGTAACCCCAGTTTTTATGAACCCAATTCATTTGTCTTCTATCATTTTAAACTTTTCCCATTTGTATAATGATGTGATAGCTTCTTTCCTTCATTGTAGAATTGTGGAGACTTCCTGGGGATTCCACTATAATATATTTTACTTGGATTGGAAAGGGATACATTTATTCTGCTTTTCTGTACAACTTAAAAAGTATAGGATATTTTATTTTTCTTATATTTGTATCACATATTTTTCAGTTATAAATCAACCTTCCTTTTCTGCAGAAAACTCCATATAAATAAGTTTCCATTTTAAAATTAAATCAATGACATAAATTATAAATACTTTCATTGTGGAGAAAATACAGTTATAAGAAAGTGAAACTAAGCTTTCAGTGTCTTTTGAGATTGTGGAAAATTCATTACTTTGGTAAAACTTTAATTTAAGAAATGTTCTATCATTAAAAGCAATATTTCTTGTAGTTGTGACTGTTCTCTTTTTTCCTCAGGTCTTTTCATACAGACATTCAAATTCAAAATATGTTTGGTCCCATGCTTAAAGAAACATAATATCATGAACACATTTTCAATTCTAAGAAGACTATCCTTCTGTTGTTTTTTGTTTTATTTTGTTTTATATATATACATATATATGCATATATATATATATATATATATATATATAGAGAGAGAGAGAGAGAGAGAGAGAGAGAGAGAGAGAGAGAGATTATGAAGCATTGGCTTATGTGAGTATGTAGATTGAGAAGTTCCATGATCTGCTATATGCAAGCTGGAGGCCCAGCATAAAACTCCAGTCCAAACCAAAATGCTGAGAACCAGGGGCTCAATGGCATAATTCCCATTTCAAGTTCGAAGGCCCAAGAACCAGAGCTCTAATGTCCAAGGCAGAAGAAGATGGACTGCTCAGCTCAAGCAGAGAGACGTAATTCACTCTTACTCTGCTTGTTTGTACTATTTGACCCCTCATGATTGGATGATGTCCACCCATATTGTAAAGGTGATGTTCTTTACACAGGCTACCAATTTAAATTCTAACCTCTTCTAGAGATATCTTCGCAGATGCATCCATAAACAATCTTTGACCAGCTATCTGGACATTCTTTAGCTCAGTTAAGTTGGCACATAAAAATTAACCATTACAGCCTCTTTCTAAGACAAAGAAAAAAAAATATGTGTTTGCTCTTTCTAGAAAAGGAAAAGAATATATATGATTTTTGGTTGTATTTTGTAATTTATTTTGCGTCTACCTTTTCACAAGCCACTATGGTAAAATGATGTTAAATAGGTCCTTGCTTTAAAAATTATTGTGTATGTCATCACTGTGGTCTAGGAGCATCAACATAATGGCCAGTTTTGCTTTGAGAGCCTGCATTCCCTGGTGTTGGTGCCTGAGCTATTTAAAAGCAAGGTCATTGATTATGACTTCTATTGCAGCATTGGGGGTGGGGGGCTATCCCTCTATGTAAGTGGTGGCAAAAGTGGATGTGCAGCACGCTGTGATCAAGGACGTATAACTGAAGGAAATGGGGCAATAGCTGAGCTCCTATGATGCCTTGGAAAAAGAACTCTGGAGGTGTCACTTAATTCACTGGAGATGCAGGTGAACACCAGGTATATTGACAACCTTACCATGAGTGCTGGACTGACCACAAATGAAACAGTGAATGACAGATTGGTGGAATCTGAGATGCATGAGAAGCTGCTTTCAGCAGAGGAGGCTGTGATGAGTTATAGGGTCTCCTACAATTGGCAGAAAGTCTTTCCATTCCAGGTTCTGAAAAAGGGTCCCAACTCCAGAGAACATGGCTTAGAACTACTGGATACACAGGTGGAATCATGGATCCACTGAAAGAGCTATTCCCTGCTCCTAAAAACTGTATGTGCCAGGTGCTACCTGGATGAAGAGACAAGAAGTATTCTATCAGTGCTAAGACAATACCAATGTGTATTATGATACAAGATTGAGTAGGTCATGCATAGCTAGTTTCAGCAATGGTTCTGTCATGATAAACAGACAAGATGACTGGACTGATTCTTCTGCTACTCTCAGAGAACATCTGGGCCCAAAAATAGGAACTCTATACCAACATCTAATTGTGTGAGTCTTTCAAGAAGACCCCAGTTGAGGTATGCATTGGAAGCTTCAATGGTAGAAGTGTGACAGTGTTGGAATATAACACTGTGTACTTCATGAGGGAGTAGCGTGGGGAGCTGTCCTGGCAGGACCAGATGAACAAGGTCACCATGAATAAGATCAAGACATCTTTTGTCAACATCATCTCCTTGGTTATACTTTCTTTCAGTGGCCTCTGTACCCCCATCCCAGGCATCAGATCCTTAACACCAATGAACTCAGCAGAACAGAGTTTAAGCAGCTCAGTGATGGCAGGGTGTTAATAAAAAACATCTTAGAAATGGGCACCATTAAGATACTTCTCAAAGGCAAGGGATGTGCTGCTGACATCTTCCATAGACTCCAAAGAGAAGGTGACCAGATATGAGTTTATGAAACAGGGCCAAGCAACGTCATTCACTTGCTCAAGACCCAGGCAGCCCCTGGCATGCTGGGGGACTCTGTATGGAACCAGGGCATATATATCAATCAGAACATGAAGTCTGGCTGGCTTTGTGGGGTCAGAGCTTCATGAGAGGCTGCTGTCTTCTTAGAAATCCAACAATGGCTACAGGAACCCCTGCTTGACCAGTATCATGTCCTCATTTTAGGACATGAAAGAAGGCCTGATCTTCAGGGAACATGACATTGCTGGCTGGATGTTAAAGGTAACACCATTGGCTCCATGCACCTGTACCATATAGCCATGGAAATGGCCTATCAGTGTGTCTTCTTCCATGAGGAGATAGATAGATCTTTCAGGACTGGTCCAACACCACCAGATCCTTCTTCAACCCCAATGCACAGGACCTGGACAGAACCTGTCCAACATGCAGCCTTTGCACATTTATAGGAAGATGCTGAGACAGCTTCTATATTCAATATGAAAAAACAGCAGAGAAATCCAAGATGTTGGAGATGATCCAGGTATATACCAAGAAGGCATGGACAATGTTTAATGATATATGATTGACATCCTTGGCCATAGCCTTAGCAATACCATCATTCCGCTATGCAAGATGTTGCAGTAGAATCTGATCCTGGAGGACCAGAGGGCAGGACTTACGAAGGATTTCCATGTCTGTCAGGTGAACAAATAATTTATGATCATCATCATAACTGAGATGATTGAAAAGGCAGAGTTTATTTGCTAGCAAAATCTACCCTCTTATTACTATGTGCACCATAGCCTCACTGCCAGTGAACTCCACAAAGCCTGTATTAGTTCCCTTGATACCTATAACCTTCTCTGGTACAATACAAAGACCTCCACTAGGTTCTGAAGGTGCAGTCTGCCTGATGCTATGTCTGTGGCATAAGCTGTATGTGGCATCTACCGGCCCAATTTCAGGCAAGCATTGACCATCCAGGTCCTCAGGAAGGAGCCCATGGACTTGATGTGCCCTACTTGCTGCTTAGGCTTCAAGAGAACATGACTGATCTTGGACTAGATTATACAGAAGCCCTAGTGGACCCTGAGATGCACACATGTATGTGCTCAACTGAGCAGGTTGTCATTTGCAATCCTGACCTGACCCCTACACTGAGCACATCATCTTGGCCTTATAGGCCACAAAAAAGTGAAAGCTTTGCTTTTGTTTTTTTTCAGGAGGAGTGTGGGACAATATGCATTTTAACTGC